>QLPF01000047.1:0-41569 GCA_003314045.1 Hygrophorus pudorinus
CCGTGCAGTTCACTAGTTCTCAGTCCATGGAGTTGGTAATTCAAGTTCATGATAAGGAGCGCCGGCAAACACCGCAGAGTTAATAATAATTCCGGTTGCCTGTAGGCACTAAAATTTTTCAGCTACAATGCAATTGAAAGCTCCCTGGTAGGCAGACTGTCATGATACATCAATTTCTTTAGCTTTTCCTTTACCTTTTCTCCATATTCCTTCATTACATGCATCCGGATTACTCATATATGATTACTATCATCCGATGCTTACTCATTTCTCTCTATGTCATTCTGACGGTTTACTCATACATACTTACATCATACTGACAGACTTAGTCATAGCGCACAGAGCAGGGCTTACGTGTCCCTATTCCATAACATTCCATAGTATTCCTTTGTATTAGTCATACACTGTATAAAAGAATTTGAGTTTGACTGGTAACCCCAGCTCGAATCTCTTGGGATTACCGCTAAAGTGCAATACCCTTCAGACTTCAACACTCACAACCATCCTCTCTCCTCTACCTATACATCATCCTCGGTTCTTACAAACTATCTCTTAAACACTTCACCACTCTTACTATTTGTAGGGACACCTTATAGCGTCACCCTAACAGTAGAATCAAGCTAACCCCTTTATCCTAATCCCCAGTGGATGTACACCCTCGACCTCAAATTTCACAAACACACCAACTTCCTTTATCTCGAAGATAGACAAGTCAAAACTATCCAACAAGTAACCCGCCGCCAACATATCATCATCCGCACTTATTGAAAAGTAATCCACACCGATGAAGACAAACTAGTGCATGCTGCGCTGAGAATTAGGAGTGTCTTAAAACACAACATTGTAGCAGAGGCATACAAGTTTTCACACCAAGTAATAGAAGTACTTGAAGAGAAGGATAAAGCATACCGGGATCTGTATCCAACCAGATAAGGTTTTCTTCTAGATAGGGCACAGGAATTTTTACCACACCACAGAGATCTAACGACAATGGATCAAAGATCAAATCCAACAGGCCTTTACTGCTATGGCCAACAACATCGTCACACTCATCGCCACCCTTACTGCCATGCAAACAGCACAACAAGTGGCACCCATTATAAATGTTACAGTATCACCTACACCAGCACCAGCACCAGCATCAGCACCAGCACATGCACCAATGCCGAAAGGGCCAAAGATGCAACCCCCAACCCTGTTTGATGGAAAGATGGATAACTGTGAGACCTTCATATGGCAACTCACTCTTTACATTTCTGCCAAACAGGCCGAATTCACCGACGAGAACGCAAAGATTATATTCGCCCTCTCCTATATGATGGGCAAGGCCCAACCATACACCAATATCATGATTGAGAAGATCAAAAAACACTTCGCCAACCCTAACAATCCCCTCCAACCTTACCCATTCACCGATTACAATAACTTCATCCATGAATTGAAACAGAACTTTGCGGATTCTGATGCAGAGCGCACCGCCTGATATAAACTCAGACAGCTAAAACAAGGCAACAAGACTACAACAACACTGCTCTCATCAAGAAGCTCAAAGAGAACATGAACGACGGCTTGAGATGAAAAATCTACAGCCTTTCCTCCCTCCTGAAACACATCACCGATTGGTACAAATGGGCCATGAAACTAGACCGACAATGGAGGGTCTATGAGAAGAACAGCACGATGATGAGAAAGCCAGAGGTGGGACGCCCGCAACAAACATCACAAGCACAGAGGCAGGGGTGGGCCTCTGAAAATGGAGACACACGCGACCCAACCATGGGTCAATGGAAGAGTCCAGCGAAAGCCTATGACAGCATCAAGATACTGGCAGGGGCTCCTAATGCAAGAGATCCAAACACGATGGATATCAGCAAGGCCAAGGCATGGAAGCAGACGCACTGCTGCTATAGATGCGGAGGTCTAGGTCACATCGCACGAGACTGCAAGAACAAAATTGACATCAGGAGTATGTCATACGAAGATATGGAAAGACACTTCCAAGGCGGAAGTCAGGACAATGGCGCAAAGGACAGCGACAACAATAGTGATAGTGAGACAGAAACCAAAGACATGAATTTTTAGCTAGGTTGATAGTTATAGCTACGGACTCATCGACTCAAATTGTGCCAGTCTCTGATGAATCTATACATATAACCAGAACTAGGAACATAGCAAGGAAAGAAGCAGAAAAAGAAGCCGAACAAGAAGAGAAAGAAGACGAAGATGAATTAGAGTGTCAAGCACTAACATGCCGAGGATCTTCTACAGGAAAACGACCAAAAGCAACAATAGTACATCAAGTACTATTCAACGAAGCTTATGACGAAGAAGTATGAGGTATGTGATGCATGCGACACAGGGTCAAAAAGGAAATCACAAGGAGGCAAACTGATCAAATGATATCCTTATAGACCCGTAAAACAACATTTGCCTTCAAAACCAATTTCACCACCCAAAGAACCATTACCACCACCACCTAAACCGAAACCTTTACCACCACCAGAGAAACCAAAAGATACATTTTTTCCACCTGAAAAACCATTGACCAAATCTTTAGAAAAGAAATATGTTCGAAATGTAAACATCAACACAAGGATCGTGACAAAAGTCAACATAGGACTGAAAACCTTGGATTGACAAGAACATTTCAATATTGATGCCCTCCTCGACTGTGGAGCAATGTCAACGTTCATCGACAAAGGATACGCCAAGAGGCTTAAACTCTCAACAAGAAGACTAGAGAAAGCTGTCCCTGTCTACAACGTCGATAGAACAGAAAACATACACGGATCAATCAGAGAAGAAGTAGATCTGGGAATGTCCTACCAAGGACACAAAGAACGAATAACCTTTGCAATGACAAAACTCTCTGTACTGGTCATCCTCAGACACTTGTGGCTCAAAAAGCACAATCTGGAAAACGACTGGAAAACAGGAAAGATGTCAATGACAAGATGCCCCCCCTGAATGTGGAACGGAACACCATGCACAACACAAGGCCAACAAAAAGATATCCAAATAGGCCATTCCCGACCACATCCTAGAATTCAAAGGAGATGAGAATGACGAAGAATACATCAACGGAGCATGGTATTCTCCAGGAGAAGAAAAGTTTTGGACAGAAGTATGAGACCTGGAACACGAACAAAGAACTGAACAAGTATTTGTTGGTTCTACAAATGGGACAACTACCGAAATCCACAGAAATGAACCTGGAGAACTCCTCTACGTCGAAAAACAAGAAGAAGGTTGGAAAGCCTATGAAGTCAATGCTGCAGCACACCATGAGAGCTGGTACTACGATGAGAAATTCAACGAAATAACAGACAAAGAAGCAGTACCGGAAGATTACAAAGAGTTCACTGATGTCTTTAACGAACAGCAATCAGAACGGATGCCAACGAACAAACCATGGGATCACCACATCGACCTCAAAGAGGGATTCCAACCAGAAAAGTCGAAAATCTATGCGCTTTCACCTAAAGAACAAGAAGAACTTGACAAATTCCTCAATGAACAACTACGCAAAGGATATATCATACCCTCCAAATCCAAACAAACTGCACCGTTCTTCTTTGTCAACAAGAAAGATGGAAAACTCCGACCAACCCAAGATTATCGTTACCTCAACTCTTGGACAATCAAAAATAACTACCCCCTTCCTTTAATCCCTGAACTCATTGACAAACTACGTGGAGCAAAAGTATTCACGAAGATGGATCTATGATGGGGCTTCAACAACGTCCGAATAAAAGAAGGAGACCAATGGAAAGCAGCCCTCAAAACGAATAGAGGCAGCTTCCAACCAGAGGTCATGTTCTTTGGACTCGTTAACTCACCGGCTACATTTCAGACGATGATGAATGCCATCCTTAAAGACTTCATTGATGCAGGAGTACTAGAAGTCTATATGGACGACATCCTCATCTTCACCAAAAGGACACCGAGAAACCGCCAAACAAGTACTTCAGCGACTACAAGAAAATGATCTATATCTCAAACCGCAGAAGTGCTTCTCCAAACAAGACAAAGTTGAATACCTCAGAGTGACCATATCGGGAGATGGGGTACACATGGACCCCAAAAAGGTACAAGGAGTAAAAGACTGGCCCATGCCAACAACAGTCAAACAACTCCAAAGCTTCCTTGGATTTGCTAACTTCTACTGATGTTTCATTGAAGGATTTTCTAGAATTGCAGGACCACTGCACAAACTCCTATGAAAAGAGAAAAAATGGGATTGGGAAGCTCAACAAGAAGATGCTTTCCAAAAGATGAAAACAGCATTCACCACTGAGCCGATACTTGTCTACCCCGACCCAACAAAACCTTTACATGTAGAAGTTGACACATCAGGATATGCTACTGGAGGTGTGCTGAGCATGCTATGCGATGATGGTATATGGCACCCATGTGCCTACATCTCCAAAAGCTTGAATGATGTCGAAGGCAACTATGACGTCCACAACCGGGAAATGCTGGCAATCATGTGAGCACTATACGAATGGAGACATTATCTCGAAGGAGCGGACATAAAGATTGAAATACTAACCGATCATGACAATCTGAAATACTTTATGACCCAACAGAAACTCAACCGAAGACAAGCGCGGTGGTCATTAGAATTATCAAGATATGATTTGGATCTCAAACACTGACCCAGGAGACAAAATCAGAAACCAGATCTCCTTTCGAGACACAAGGACCTTAAAATGGGGGAAGATTATAAGAGAGATAGGATTCTACTGAAACCTGATTTTTTTGCTATTAACGCTTTGAAATAGGGCCACATGATGATTGCAGCAGAAGAACAGGATATCCTCAAGAAGGTCAGATGAAGCAAAGAGTATGACGAGGCAGTGGTAAAAGCAGTAGAAGAGTTGAAAAGATCACCGACAAAATGACTACGATCAGAAGAATGGTCGATGGAACAAGATTTGGTACTGTACAGAGGAAAAGTCTACGTCCCCAACGACCCAGAACTCAGATGAAAATTCACAAACTCTACCACGAATCACTGATCACTGGCTATCCAGGAAAATGGAAAACCATAGAACTCATCATGTGAAACTACTAGTGGCCTGGACTCACCAAATACATCAACTCATACATCAAAGGTTGCAATACCTGCAACTGATCCAAAATCATCCCCGAACAACCCTTGGGAAAATTACGACCCAACCCTATTCCAACAAAACCATGGTAAGACGTGACCGTAGATCTCGTAGTCAAACTCCCAGAAAGCAAGGGATACGACTCAATTATGGTAACCATCGATAGACCCGGAAAGAGAGCGCACTTTATTTCAGCCAACAAAGAACTTTCATCTATCGGAAGCGCTAACCTCTACCTAGACACATCAGGAAATTGGGGGGACCCTGGTATATCCAGGCAGAGTTGACAATTGGTCAGCAGACTGCTAACCATCTGTAATACCATAACTGGTCTTACAATCATACAATCAGTATTAATTATTTGAGAAGATTATCATACTATATCAGGCTTCCAAGAGTTTGGCCTTCAATTATCAGTCATTACAATTAGACATAAATTATTTCAGAAATTTATCACTTTCCACCAGACTTCTAGGTTTTTGGCTGTAGGTTACAAGTGATTACCTCAAAGCTGTAATTATTTGAGAACATTAACACTTTGTATCAGGTTTTCAGGGAATTGGCCATCTATTACAAGTTGTTATCTTAATAGAGGAATTGTTTCATGAAATTCTCATTATAACCAGGCTTGCAGCGGATTGGCTGTACATTATAAGTTGTTATGATGACAGGGGGATTATTTCAGAGAATTCTCATTTTTCACCAGGCTTTCAGGGATTCGCCCTACATTATATGGGTTTTTATCATGATAGGAATTATTTCATAAAATTCTTATTTTTCTGATGGAGGTTAGGATGGGCGATATGAACAGTCATCAATACAATAAGATATTACTTAATACATGGTAAAAAGATGATAAAATTTTTGGATCGAGTGGGACAGGTGATATCAATGGTCAGCGATACAATAAGATATTATTTAAATACATGGTAATTTTTTTAAAAAAAGATCAGGATCGAGTGAGTAGCTCCGCCCATCCTTCCCTCACCTATCTGCTCACTTTGTGCTTCCAGTAGGAATTACCTCAGCCTCATGATGGGATCTACATAATGACATCTTGTTGAAATATCCCCATTTTCCATAGAACTCCCCAGATGAGCACACTTGCACCAAGGCAAGGCCAGCCTGAAGTACCCAACCAGAGTCAACTACATGACCGTAGTTCCCTATGAGTTCCTGTGTGCCACGGATATCTGGACCAATGATCACCACTCGCTGACCCAGTGTTGCGGTGATGGGACCTGCCACCTCCTTGGGAACAAATGGGGGTCGCTCCATTGTTGTCTATGGGTAAAGGTATCCAACAGGGAATGACCACTGGCTTTCAGAAAACCCTATCTTCACCATGGTTGAGGTGTGCACATTAGCTGGCACCACTTTCAAGGTGGTGAAGCTGCACTGGCCCTCGTAACGGCCATTATACAACAAGCTTTGGATTGTTCCCCTGATGAAAACATCTAATTTTTTCCCGACGAGTCTTGGATTAAGCAGCCATTCCCCTACAAGCTGTTCTAAGCATGGATACAAAATCATCAAATTTGCACTTACCAGGTTTCTGGGTCGACTCTGGTGTATAGTTGGTTGACACTGCTGCTTCCCCAGGTATCTGTGATGATGGGTCCCAGGCAGCTCTTCCAGTGACTTAGTCCGTCTAAGATGGGGGAGCGGACAGTGACAAAATCACGTTAGAGATGGGACAGCGGATGTTGGCCGACATTAGTATTGTAGTCGTTAAAGATGAATCGGCCGACATGATTAGTGTAGTCATAAAAGATGGACCAGCCGACAATAGTATTGTCATCATGAAAGATGGGTCAGCCAAGGAAATTATTTGTAAGGAACCAGGTTTTACCCAGTTCCTACATTAATTCCTTATTTTATGTTAAATACCGATTCAGGCCTAAACAGACAGGTACTGTGTACTCGGTGAACTGAGTTTAAGGGTAGTTTATACTTTTTTACACAAACTGCAAAGTTTTCTCTTCATTTGTTGAAGAGCAAAAAAAACTACTTAGATATGCCAGTTTACTGGTTTCATGGTAGAGCACTCCCATCTGAGGATGTGCTCCCTAACCCTTATGTATCCTATGAGGATGACCCACACATCCACCTCTCGGCCGATTAGGCCACTACTTGACACTGGCCCCTGGATTCCAGGTGGGACTAACTGGAATCCCGCTGGACTACCAGGAATCCCACTGGAGTCCAGCTGGAGTGCAGTTAGTCCCACTAGATTCCAGCTGGACTCTGGTGGGATTCCAGTGGGAACAGTCAAAAAGTGAAAAAAAAAAGATCAAGGAACATATAGGGAATAATTCCAGGTGGATTCCAGGTCATTTGTAACTGGATTCCTGGTAACTTGTAAGTGGATTCCAAGTGGATTCCAGGTGGACTCCAGGTCATTCCAGGTGGATTCCAGGTGATTTGTAAGTTGATTCCTGGTCATGTATAACTACTAGTACATTCCAGGTGGATTCCAGGTCATTCCAGGTGAATTCCAGGTCATTCCAGGTGAATTCCAGGTGATTTGTAAGTTGATTCCTGGCCATGTATAACTACATTCCAGGTGGAGTCCTGCTGGAGTCTGAGTAGAGCGCAGGTTATTCCAGATGGAATCCAGGTGGAGTCCAGGTCATTCCAGGTAGAGTCCAGGTGGATTCCAGGTCATTCCAGGTGGATTCCAGGTGGATTCCTGCTGGATTCCACACAAGTTTACAAGTTCTTTTGATCATAATCATTCATACATTCAGTCATACAATCCAATTACAGTCCTCCTCTTCCTCTTCTTCTCATCATCAGATTTTTGCTTGTTGATAATATAAACTGTGTGAAGAAAAAACATAACATGTATGAACCAGTTGAAGTTGCTAGGAGTCATTCTTTTCAGAGAGTCTACAAGGACTTGAGTGGGAGTGTATATAGACTACACACAGAGTCTACTGGAAGTCTACACAGACTTGAGTGGGACTGTAGGAGGAGTGCACATAGACTGCACACAGAGTATAGTGGGAGTCTACATTGGATTGAGCTTGTGATAAATGTCATACAATGCTAGTATGAATACAAACTAAGAGCTGATGGTTCTGAAGTATAAACAATGGCACTCATGTTGAAGAAACTACTGATGCAGGGTTGAAGACCAAAGACAAAGTATCAAAGTTTACAAGGACTCGGAGTCTACATAGACTTCATAGACAATTGAGTCAATTTCATTCACATATTATTCACAAGAGATTAATATAACCAAGTACACACCCACTGTGAGTTCAGTTATAGGTACACATTTTGTATCCCTGAGTAACCTGTGTCCCCGGACCTATCATAGGTAACCCCCATAGGTCTCTTACTTATTTAGTTAGTATGTCATGGTTGTAATGTATTTAAATGTATAGCAGACATCCTAAGGCTACCTGCCCTCTATACTGTACTAGATCAACCAATTCACCTGCCACATGTCATGCAGGGGTGGCAGCAAAATGCCATGCTTGTCACACCACTTTTGAGGAAGTGGTGAAATGAACTTTCAGTCACACCATTTGGCCTAGGCTTATAGCACCTAATTTTGGCAGGTAGGCTTCGCATGCCTGGTGAATTTTGCCTGTTGTCACATATCACACACACTTGTAGGTGAATTGGTAAATTCATCATTTGCATCACGCATCACATGGGGTGGTCAATTGATTGATTTAGTACAGTATATGATGTATAGCAGTTAATAGTAAATAAAATGGAAATATGTGGGTGCTGGTGATGTGTTGCATGTCTGTTGAGATAGTGGGGATCTGGGTCAGTGACGTGTTGAGGCTGGCAAAGAGATAGTGGTGGTGGTGGATGGATCACAAACAAACATGTCAACTTGTGTTTACTTCCAAGACAGTGCATTTATGGTAGATGCTAATGACCTGTTAGATGACATTCTGCAACACTCCAGCACTGACATACAGCTATATACCTCTAATGTAAATCATTTTCGATATTTCAGACACCATTCAAATTCAGCTGGGTGAAGCCACTGGTCATATGCACTATTTATTTTACAAAAAAGTAAAAGTAAAAGGTTGCATGACAAGCAAGGTTTTTTGAAACTGCTGTACACTCTAGTTAATTCTTTACTATAATTCCATGTGGAAATAGTTTTGGTTTTGGGACTAGATTTTGGCACGACCAGTATATTATAAGTATTTATTATATATATAATAACAATGTAATATTTGAGTGAGTGAACAAGTCATTCACTCAATCACTTCCATGTTAGTTTACAAAGTTGTTGCTCTATCCCTCAGTGCTTAAACTGGCGCTAAACCGCAAACACATTTATATTAGAATAGTATGAAATAAATATTGCGGGCAGCATAAGGCTGCCCGCTCTCTACTGTGTGAGACAGCGGGGTGTTTGTGGTGGGGGTAGATGGTGGTGTGGTGACAAGTGAGATGGGTGGTGTGGTGTGGTGAGACGGCAGTGGTGCGCATGCATACTCCTCTTTACCCGGAGTCGCATCCTTTGCGTCTCCCGCCCCCCCCCCTCCCTGTCCTGGTCCTCGTCGCCCGGTCCGTCTGCTACATCCTCATCACCCTCCCTCCTCATCACCTAGCCCCGGGGTCAGATCCACTCACCCCGCCGCCCCACATCCTTGTCACCATCACTCAGGCCTTTGCCAAGCCAGCGTGCTCACCGTTCACTGCCATAGGCCTCGCGTTTTGTATGCAAGCAGAGGGGTCTGTGGGTGCACAGATAGCATAAGATATATACATATATGTCTCACCTTTTTTTGTCTGCTGCACGGTGGATCTGTTCGCATTCTGTATGCAGACAGAGATGTCTGGGGGTGTGCGGACTGCATGAGAAATCTCAGTCCAGGTGCTCATCCATCATTGCCGTGGGCCTTGCGTTCCGGATCCGTTCGTGTTCTGTATATAAACAGAAGGGTCATCAGGAAATCAGGGGGACCCTAGTATATCCAGGCAGAGTTGACAATTGGTCAGCAGACTGCTAACCATCTGTAATGCCATAACTGGCCTTACAATCATATAATCAGTATTTCACTTTCTGAGCTGCAATTACAATATGTATTAATTATTTGAGAACATTTGTATCAGGCTTCCAAGTGTTTGGCCTTTGATTATCAATGATTAAAATGAGACAGAAATTATTTCAGAACATGTCCACTTTGTATCAGGCTTGCAGGAGAATGACCATGTGTTACAAGTTGTTATCTTGACAGAGAAATTATTTCAGAAAATTCTCATTTATCACCAGGCTTGTAGGAGATTTCCCATGCGTTACAAGTTGTTATCTTGACAGGGAAATTATTCCAGAAAATTGTCATTTATTACCAGCCTTGCAAGAGATTTCCCATGCAATACAAGTTGTTATCTTGAAAGGGAATTATTTCAGAAAATTCTCATTTCTTACCAGCCTTGCAAGAGATTTGCTATCTGTTACAAGTGGTTATTTTAACAGGAGAATTATTTCATAAATTCTCCATTTTTTACCAGCCTTGCAGGAGATTTGCCATGGCTACAGGGGATTGCAATAAACCTGTAATTAGTTTACTTCAATGCCATTTTTTTCAAGTCTGACAGAAGCTTGGCCATGGATTATTAGCCATGACAATCCAGATGAAATTATTCTGCCAAGATATCATTTCCTGCAGTCACAGTCTCGCAGGACAGCAATGTATTACCATGTCCACACATTTAATTATTTGAGCACATGATCATATTGTATGCAAGAGTTTGGCCATGGGTTACATGCAGTCACAACTGGGCTGCCATTATTTCTGAGATTTGTCACTTTTCACCAGGCTTTCAGGGATTGGGCCATTGGTTACATGCAGTTACAACCACAGTGATGATTATTGTCCCAGATTGTGTAGGTCCTCTATTCAAGATCTTGTAGCTTCTCACTCCCCAATCACAACATCATTGTTTAACATGATTTTGATTATTTCAGGAAATTATCATTTATTATCAGGTTTGCAGGCCTTCTTTATCTTTGGATTGTTATATAGCTCTAGTTATTTCACAGAATGCTATCAGATCATCATTATCAGTCTCAACCGTGACAGGACTTGATTTAGCCTCAGATTAGTAATCTGAGGTGTGCATGGTCATGAGGTGTAGTGAATAGATCATATAGATAATTCAGAAGAAAAAAGAACATGAGGGCATCATGCTCATGCACAATGCCCTCATACTGCTTTTGTGAGTCCTGCTCCTGCTCTTCCGCCGCTGCTCCTCCTCCCCCGCTGTCCCACAACTCACCATTCGGGGAATGATGGTATGTCTCAGAGGTCGTGACACATCGGCTTCGTCGTGAGATGGATGGTGGGGACGCGCAGGCATTGTTGTAAGTGAGTGGTGGTGGTGGTGGTGATGATGCGCCCCTTTGTTTTTATATGCAAGGGGCCTTCTCTCTGTCGTTTGAAAAGTAGTTAGTAAGATCCTATAATAAAAATGCACCCCGACGTGATGGCGGGGTGTTGTAAATGGGTAGTGGTGGTGGTGGTGATACGTAGGTGGCGTCGTGAGTGGGTGGTGGTGGTAGGAGATGGCAGGGTGTGGGGGTGATGCGTTGGCGTTGTCGTTGTGCTGTTGGTGGTAATGAATGCGTGCTCTCCACTAGTGATTTGTGGTGGTGTGCTTTCATCCGGGTGATTCATTTGCCATCGTGTCCATGACATGGCACGGTGTATGGGCTTGCCATTCCATGTACAGGTTCCTTGGGCTAATGACATGCCCTTGGACTGGCATGTTGGCAGTCTCAGAATCGGCCCTAGGTGCCTCGATCCGGTGTGGGGTGGAGCACGACTTGCGGCGGGTGCGTTCTCACGTCCTCGTCGTTTCTCGTGTGCTTTGGCCCCCTGCCGGTCAGTGTTTCGACCTTGCGGTTGTAACAGTACATTACTCTGTACTCGTTCTCGTTGCCTTGTATCGAGCTGATGTCCTCAGTTGATTGCGTAGGGGGAGAGCTGTCTGCACTCTCAGGATTATCGGCACCCCCCCCCCACTAGAAAAAGAGTCATTTAGAGTTGGATGGTGAACTAGAGGGGCAATGCACACATGAGAAGCTAGGCTGGGGGATTGTTCCAAGCATAATGGAACCCATCCACTCACAAGGACCCTAAACCCCAGGTCTTGGAAAGGTAGGACTTGATCGTAGAAGAGTTGAAGCCACCAAGCATCTTGCCACGACACTATCCCTGTTGCGTGCTTGCCCAATGTCCCTGGAAGCTTCCTGCAGCTTCTTCTTCAGCTTCTGTGCCACGATTATATTCAAGACATCAGTGATCTGGATATCTTTGGCTGTATGGACTTACGCGAGTTCTCTCCCTCGTTCTGGGCTTTTGGGACGCATTGCACACGACAGTGTGTTCACGCGACTTCTCTGGTTCATTCCGGTCGTTCCTACGTCGTCCCCAATGGCCCCTTGAGGTCCCTGCACTGGTCCAATGGACGATGACCTCCTCATCCCTTTTTTGGCTCTGTTGCAACACTCTCCTTCGATCTCGATGTTCCGGACGCCTCTGCCATCACAAACGATTCGTTTGCATAGCCTGGGGATTTTAAAATGATTCTAAATGGTCCCATGCACTTCTTAATCCGCTCTGGAAGATCCTGGCTCTCCTCCTACGCTTCCTGCCTGGGACCACATCTGCCCCTCATTCTTGACTTCCTGGCAATCTCTGCTAGTGCAGACGATTCATTCGAGATTCTGGAGAATGGGAATGGGAATGCACGTGTGACGAAATTCCGTTCGAGTTGATGTTCGACATCGTGCCTCATTTCATCTGCCTGCTCCATCACAAACTCCTGACTAGCAAGCGAGGTATTCGGCGAACTCGGAGAGGGTGTGGCAGAATGACGCCCTTAGAGCCCACCATGATCAGTGCATACATGTGATTGTGTAGAGTCAGGATGAGTAGCATGGCTGTGTGCTCAGAGTGGAGGCTGAGGCTGGAAGTGGGTCACACGACGTTCGGGTAACGTTTGCTCCATTCCCGTTCATGCTCGATGCCCCTCTCATGTTCTAGCTCGTCGATACACTCGCGGTCTGGATAACTTCAGTCCAGCGTCCTTGGTTGATGTAAGATGAAATCTACACTGGGCAAGCCCAAATCATATCGCCTGCTTGCCCACTCGGACCCAGGGTTGATTCCTGATTGACAAAGCAGGTGGGAGGAGGGGCTCGGATCCAGGCTGGTGTGCGTGGGCGGTGAGGAGACGAGGGACCATGGGCGGCTCATCAAAGCGGGGCTGCAGAGGTGGGCAGAGGTCACAAGGAAGCAAGTTTCTCAGAGAAATCCAAAAGACGTCGTGTGAAGCAGGCGGGTGGTGAAGGCAGGGCTGAACCAGTGGGCAATGGCATTGCAGTGGGGCCGGCAGCAGGCAGTGGCTACCATGACTCAATTCCCCGGAATGTACTGCCCGGGGAACACATGCAAATTATATCACCTGCATGTGGTGAAGAGATGTGCCAAGATGGCTGGCAGCACTGGCCACAACTCAATTCCCTGGATTGTACTGCCCTGGGAACACATGCAGACCATATCGCCTGCATGTGCTGAAGAGAAGTGCAAGGACCGACCTGGGCTTGGACCAACCGTGAATAACGTGCTGCGATTCCTTGTGAGTGAATGGGTTAATCCGATGAACAGCTGCGATTAACGCGCTGTGAACTGAAATGAAAACCGGGCGGTGAATAACGCTGCGGTTCCTCATGAGTAAATGGAATGGAAGATGGTCAACAGCTGCGTAGATAATGCGCTGCGATTCCTCATAAGTAAATAGGAGTGGAGGATGGTCCAGTACAAGGCCGGTGTAGATAGTTCAACAGCGGAAGCCAACAGTGTGATTCCTCGTAAGTAAACAGATATGACGACTCGAGCAGAAGGAAAGGACTCACCAGGCTGGTGAGACTTGAAGTAGGAGTTCAACAGCCACATGGATAATGCCCCGCGATTCCTCGTGAGTAATGGGCATAGCGATTTGGTTAAAAGTCAGACCCAGGTCCAGTACCGGTGTAGGCAGTAAGTCAACAGCTGCGAAGATACGCGCTATGTTGAGCCACTTAGAGTAAAGGTATGAAGGTAGCTATCCGGATCAATCCGGTCAACAGCTGCGATTACTTGTAACACGCTGCGAGCTGGCCACAGTGAGAGCAGGATTCACACATGTGACAGTCACAGTGCGGACTTTCAAGTTCAACGTTGGAACTTGATCGTGGGATGAAGTCAAGTTGCTAGGAAAATCAAGGGATGAGATTGAAAGTCACTTGATAGAATATTTGATCAATTTATTTGAAAATTTCGCCAGAACTTCAGCACCAACATCAAATTTTATATACATTTTGAATTTATACATAACTTCAAGACTGGCAAATACTATAGTATACAGTGAATTCCGAGTCCAACACAATTCCAAAAAGAGACTACTCTAGCAATCATGATAGTGCAAAAAAAGCTAGAATGACGAGAATTCAAAAGGACTCGTCCATAGTAGCGTACCAATGGATTTGCTGATCGTTTAATACATTTGTTTCCCAACCATGTACTTCTGGCTCTGCAGTGCCGGCCCACTCGCAGCCCAATACTAGTAATCTATCTCATGTCCTGTATGTCATATCTATAATATGACAAAAACCTGAGGACTCGGAGAATGCTGTAACTGGTGGCGGCAACAATGTATCAGCTTTACTACTCTCAATTTGGTACATTGTCTACGCGTCATTCAGTGAGCCACGTGTTTTGTTCCGACTTCAGAAGTCAGCCTATTATGTTGTGGTGCCAGTGAGTCCGGCAGTGGCAGCCAGGCTGAGTTCGCAGCGCGTTATCCGCAGCTGTTGAGGCTTTCTTTTCTTCTCTCACCACGTCCGAGTCTTAGGTTGTTGACACTTGCCTTCTCTCATCTCTCACACACACATCATCAGTCTCGCAGTGCGTTATTCGCAGCTGTTGACGCCTTCTTCAAGTTCTCCGTTCTCTCTCTCTCACACACCAAGCTCGCAGCACGTTATATGCAGCTGTTGACACTCGCCTTCTCTCCCCCAACAGCAGGCTCGCAACGTGTTACTCCCAGCTGTTGGGTGACTGGTGTGTATTTTTGACAAACTGTTACTGTTCATTTTTGACAATTACATATTCTTACTTGTTTTTAGTTTCGCAGCTGTCGATGCTTTCCTTCTCTCACCACACACCTGAGGCTCGCAGCGCGTTATTCGCAGCTGTTGACACTTTCTTTCTTTCTCCCATCACATATTAGGTTCATGGTGCATTATTCACAGCTGTTGACGCCTTCTTCTCCCTCTCACACATCATGCCTCCAACTGTTACAAATGAATCCACCTTCTATTGCCTCCCACGTTTGCAGTCTTTTCATGGTTATGATCGTATGCCGCCAATGGACGACTCCTTCCACTTTACACTGCCCCCATTTTCGAGGTATGTCAGGCGCGATGTGGAAATGCAAAGCGGTAGTGACTTTTGCCGGTGGGAGCTCTGGTCCCCCAATTCAATCCAGATGCCATTTTACCCTGGGGTCATGCTTGAAAACAAGTACACGTTGGAACTGCACTCCGATCCCCACCAGAGGCGCTTCCATGGGCATCTAGGCATGTTCGACCCGACCGTCTTCCCCCAGCACTATAAGCCGGATCGGCCTTGGCTCGCTTTCATCCGTCTCCCAGACCTTGATTGCGTCGACTCCGTCCCAATCTACCAGTCTGGAGATTTTACCCGCTTTCCGATCCACGTGGACAGTCAGATGCATGTAGGGGGTTCATTGTGGAACCATTCATACAAGAGGTTGCTGCGCTTTCCTCACGACTCGACGACAGGATCAAGGAGCTCTTGAAGCTATCCGAAGTCAATCCGAGGATAGGATATGAAGACGATGTCCCCACCTTCCCCACACCGTCGGATGTCGACCATCTACACAAGGTTGTCACATTTGAGTATGCCGTCGATTGGGCCACATATATCCAGAGGTGGCTCAAGAGCAAGGCAGCGTGGATCGCAATGGCGGAGAAAATGGTGGAATTTTGGCCCCCCGACCTCCAACAATTGCGCAAGACAGCCATCCCTCCAGCTGACGATCGACTCATAGGCGTCTGGCTGAATGGGATGGATGAGGAGATGGCCCTTTGGCTTCTCATTCGTGCACGAGTGCCCTGTTTCATAGTGCACAACTACCAACCCGGCACTGACTATCCTAGAGGGCGATCAAGGGACATCTTTGACAACCATAATATCCCATGTCTCACAGTGCCTTCTTTCACATCCGGAACATTGTTTGAACAAGCTAGCCGGTACAACCTGTGTGCCCGGCAAGGCAAGTCTCCCCTTGCCCCCCATTTCGACGACTCCTTCTCTGCGAAAGAGAACCCACCATTCAACAAGCACCGCATCCTCTCGTCGTCCTGGGCTCAATATTGGGATCGTTGCGCTGGCCGGTACATAGGGCCAGCGGTGAGATTGCTTGCTTCTAGTGAGCTGTCTTCATCAAGTGCAGGCGGACTGCCCGCAGTTCGGCTTCCTGATCCCGTAATTCCTCCTGGCAGGCCATCGACAAGTGCGAGCAGATTGTCTGCAGTGGAACGTCCTCCCCCCGCTGCCCGCCCACTCGACATGGTCCCAATTGCGCCAGACCGAGTGCCCTGGGTCCGACCCCCAGTCATCATTGGGGTTGGCAAAGGGTCTTGGACCAATTTTTACGAAGAATCAGGAATGGATAATACGCTGTATCTCGTTGGGGGTTCACAGGTAACTGTCTCCTTTTATTACATCACACCAGTAGAAACTAACATTGTGTTCTAGAAATTGAGACTCAGAGGGGATTATGACTACTCGTGGCACGATCACGAAAACTGTCACTGTATCTTCACCAATGAAGACCTTGCGCATCCTATGGGGATGCAACCCAATGCACGCAAGTTTGGTGTGCCAGCACCTAGGTGGACATATTATCAAATGGCCACGGTGGAGGGGAGGCGTATCCCGACGAGGCCCTCTCACTGGGTCTATTACAAGAAAAGTCCCGGGCGCAGGGAGCTGGGCCAGAAGGCACCGACTCCATTCCCGGAGGAGCTACCAATCATCAGTAGCATGGCTCCTTTTACGAACCATGAGCTCCCCAACCCCGACGATTGCGACATATATGAGATGTCCGGCTCTCTTGTCACCCCCCCCCAACCTCCATTGACTGCCCCTGTCCCCCAAGTCAACGGTCCCCTCTCGACAGACACCCTCTCCGCCGCCGCATCTCTGTCCGTCACCCAGCAGACTGACCCCCCTGTGTCCAAAGTCACCGAGGACGATGTGCTGTTGTGTGGTGATGGCCACTTGGATGCCAGGGTCCCCAGGGATGCTGTCTCTCCGTCCCCTGTGCCTCAGGCTGCGGGCCCTTTCACCACCACCGCCACTCAGCCCAACGCCCCCCCGACCAGCACTGTTACACAAGCTGGTCCGCTCACACACACCCCCTACCCGCCTTTGAGTACCCCGCTGCCACCGACTGGCTCCCCCCTCTTGGCCGCCACTACGCAAGCCGACCCCCCTCTCCCAAAAGTCCCTCATTCCAATGTCATCGAGGATGATATGCTGTCGTGGGGTGACTCCTCAGATGCCAGGGCCGCTAGGGACGCTTCCTCTCCGTCTCCTCTCTGTCTCCTCAAGCTGGAGCCGCCGTTAACCTTGACGCTGGGACCAGCGATGCGGCAATGGTACGACTTGACGAACAGGTTCTCAGGTTGGACATATCGGTGCCAAGTGTCGACCTGCCTCCAGCGCCCAATCCAAATCAGTCTGCACTGACAGCGGCTCTGAATCGGAAACGCATGCCATCAGAGTCACCGTCACCGGTCCAACGGCAAAGGATCAGACGGGAGGAGCCGGCACCCACCAGTTCCATGGGTTCACAGGTCTCACTGGCACCTGTGCAAGAGTCTGAGGTGGGCCAACCAAAGCCGAAAGCGCGGCGTGTGAAGGGACGGCAGTGGGGACACAGAGCAGGCCGTGGGCGGAATCTGATACACGTTGAGGACAGCATGATGGAAGAGACGTGACGATCGAGGACTCGGACTTGGATAGTTTTTTAATTAATAGTAGTATATTATTCCCAGTAGTATCCCAGTGAAAAGTCCGTATTTTTTTATCTCTGATTGCATTGTATTATTTAGATAGTTTTATATCTCCTGTGCCTTTATGTCCTCAACGAATTCAATGACTTCGTTCAGCCAATACTAGCGGTGCAATCCCAGTGCGCTGTACATACAGACTATTGGGATGTTTGCGGCAAGTTTGACATTGAACCCATGCCATCTTGGAGGGTCATATTCTCTGACTCGGACTACATTTGCGATTGTGGGTACACACCACCCACTTCGCAGATACTACAGTCGGAAATTCTTTGCGAAGGGACGAAAACACGACAAGCTAGTACCGTTGTACATGGCTGACTTTACAATCAAAAAAGCTGAAACTAAAAACCAAAATGAAAAACGAGAGTGAGTTTGAAACAGAAACAGAATCCTCGTCAGCAGCCAGAATATCTTATATTGAGTTAGTCAGGATGCTGCACCACTAAAGTATGTATGAGATGGGCTTCATGCCATTATCATACCCAAATATGATCAAATTTCACCAGGCTTGAAGAGCCTTGGCCATGGGTTATAGGCCATTATTATAAGGTAACCTCGCAGTACGAGCTGAACATAATTACTACAAGTAGATAGTCCACCTAAGCATCCCTCTCACCATACATTTCCTCCATGGCTAGGAATTCATCGTCATCGCCGTCATCGTCGTTGCCATTACTGCCCGAACTTGAATGGGAGGTCTCTGATTTTTCTGAGTGAGATTCTGATACAGTTGCCGGTGCCTCTGGCACATTGGTGACATGGTCATCCACAGCAGCCTCTGTCTGCCCCAGTGCAGAAGCCGCTTCATCAGTAAATTGGCGGACGGGATATGTATGCCCCACACCAAGTCCATAATGATAGCGCATTAGCATATCACAGTCAACGAACCTGTAGGTCACGTAAACATATTGCAATTATCCGATGTACTGATATACTCACCGGGCCACATAATATCACACCCAATCTGAAGAGTCCCGAGTGCAGTGGGACAGCCCTTTACCGTCGACATGTAGTAAACCCCTTGCAAAAGAAGGGATGATATAACAACCTCTCAAGACATCAGCAGGGTCAACAAAGCCAACTTCAGTTACTGATCTGAATTGAAGAGTGTCGAGTTGCTGAGTGCTCCATCCGCCGGTGACACCAGGGCATCTATACCAGCGCACCCACAAGAATTCCATTCGATGCGGTTCATAGCCAACCATTCCTGCACCAACATATACCACATTCACATGATAAATACCCTCAACTTGAGCATACCGAAACGGATGACTAGACACCCTGGCATCGCTAGGATTAGCCATCACCATAATGTTGCAATGTGATGAGGCTGCATGTACTACATCTTGGGAGCGTCTGATGTCATACGTAGTATAATTGATGCAGAGAAATTGATGTCAGTAGAGACAGTCGTGTTTAAAGAGAACTGAATTGGCATCACATTCGTTTGCATCAAATGGAGCAGTATTCTTGTGGTCAGGAAATATAGATGAATTCTGCTGGAGTGTGGACACAATACATGAAAGCAGATGTTGTTTTAACTTGGGCAAAAAGTTCTATAAATCATCAGAAATCAGAAACAACCATGAACACAGAGGGGCCATGCGTACCTGAATAGCCGGGTCGCTGGTATTCCTTCGAAGGAATGTGCCCACATGAACATAGTCATTCTGAGTCGCACCGATGTGATGATGTTCCTGTGGTGTGTTTGGTACTGCTTCGGGCTGGAGTCTTCCTTCACGAGTGAGCCAGGCTTGGATGCAGCGAAGACAGCCTGCACGACGTTCTAGTTGAGCCAGCTGCTTCACATATTGTCTATGGTCTGTATACGTGTATCGAGCCTTTGGCATATGATGCTCAAGTTCTCCCTATGCATTTGTCCATCAGTGTGCAAACTAAATAATAGAAGCTGCTCACTCGCTCCGTTGAAAACGAGTCAGTGGTGCCATACATACTGATCATGGCTGCGTAGTCACCGAGCGCATGAAATTTGTAAATTTGCAGATTAAATTGCTTTTTCAGCCGACCAGTTTCACCAGAGTGCCCGACAGTTGCAGGAGTGGGCGGACTTGGGTGCCCACGTACTGCACCAGCATGTTGACCTCCTCCTGCTTTCTTTACTTGTCGGCGCTTGCGTGCGTCTACCTCACTCTGGAGTTCGTGGGTATCGAAAGCAGGACACGTTTGATTAACAAAGTGGCGAAATTTAACACCCAGGTCTTTAGTTGCGTCATCAAGGAGTTTGAGTGTCATGTCCGTATGCATGTGAAGCTCCACTAAGCCATGCCAATGAGCACAGGAAAAGAGCAATCGTAAAATGGTCGTATTGTGTGGCTTGGGGAGAAGACCTTTGAAGACAGGTATAGCACACTATTGAACAATAGCTTGTTATTTGACGTGTGATATCTGTGGATGAACCACTTACCTGAAGGAGGTCCTCGTAATCTCGTGCGGCAAGTCTCTTCATTTCAGACGCATTGTTAGCGAAACACCTGATGGTGTCACTGCCAAAACTGGGGATCTGTCTATAACTGCAAACACAAAAGAAACCATCGGTGGGGATTCTGGTATTCATTAAGCTGGCTCACATACCGGCGATCCAGCTCATGAATCAGGGCCTTATCTGTGGCTTCCAGCATCCGCAGAAGATGAATAAAGAGGTATTTCCAGACACCAAGCTCAAATTCGTGCATGAGATCAACAACCAGCATGTCAAACAGATTGAAACTGTGCAGGCTGAGTCGTAATGAGAAGGAATTCTGCTGTCAACCGTCAGCATGATGCCTCGCATAGTGTGGAATCTTAAATGGACGGCTGTAGGTACCAAAAACTGCTGTCCCAAGACAGCATCCACGGAGTCACCACCAACGGCAAAATTTTTCTTGTAAATGATATTTCGTGCCGTATCAACCCTTCGTCTCCTGTCGTCATCGTCAATGCGTGCGAGAGTCTTGCGCTGCTTCATGTCTAGTGCCATTCCCAGGTTGTGAACGTGTGACTTGGGTATAAGGCAACAAGGGCAAGGACAACAACCCTTATCTTTGATGGAAGCCAGAAGCACCCTGCGTGGGATTAGCAAGAAGAGACACGGGATCAATTCGACAGACATACTTCTCTGGATAGTCGGCAGAATACATAAAGATTTGTGGAAAAAATTGTCGGAGAATTCCATCACGGCACTCCACGATGATTCCATTTGTATAGGCTGCGACAAAATCATCATCCAGTAGTTCCATCCACTGCATGTGAAGGAATTCACGGTGACAATGTGTCATGAGGTCCTTACTAGGGCCCTTCCCTCCAAATTTTTCGGACGCAAAGTCCTTGAACGCATCTGGGAGCTACAAGTACCAACCAGTCAATGCACGTAGTAAGTTCTGAGTAAAGATGAATGTGTTACCATCTGGAAATAGGCGACATGGTGGCATAAGTAAGCTAACGGCTCACTCCGGCGGTATTTAGATTCATTCCCAAAGAAAAGGTAGCACAGCCACAACTTCGCGGTGCCAAAGGAAGTCAGTTGTGTGGCATCCGACCAGAGCATTAAAGCCAAAACTACCCGCTGTAGGTTACACAGTGGCTCTCCAGAGGAGTCTTGTAATTCACGATGGACAGCCAAAAAAGCAGGCGATGAGTACAGCTCGCTGTGTACCTGAACGTCGTAATCCACTCCTGAAGGCCTCCAAAACAGCTCGAATGGTTCGTAGTGAAATTGTTGAGTATCATCCGCAAGTTTCTCGCAGATCACGGAGACTATAGAGCAGTGGTACAAATCCCCTGTGACATACTCTTTCGGACCAGGGTTTTTGCTTCGCTGGTGAAATGGAATGGAAATGCTGATAGCCGTCTTCTTCCATCCTGCATCCTCATCTAACCATTCTCCCCCCCCTTCGTCCTTGTCAAAATCATTGAAGGCCAATGTCGCATCAATCCGGTCCCATTTCGTGTGGTGCACGTCTTCTGGACGAAAATCCTGGTTTCCCACAATGCCCACAAGGTCGCGGAGGCCCGACCGAGACTTCTGACCACTGCCTTTCCAAAACCATTCGCCAAGACGGAAGGAGGTCTCGTTGGGATACGGATAGAATGGGCTTCGCCCATTCTGCAGATGAACAGGGGGTATTGGTGCACGGTTGGTGGTACGTATATCGTCAGATAGATTGTCCAACGACACATGTTCCTCGGGGTCATGAGTCGGTCACTGCTCTGATCGATACTGTCGCCATAGCCTGAAGATATTTCTGGGTGTATGTAAGATTTTAGGGATGAGAGATGAGGGTTGGGAATCAGTAATCATCGGCTGCAAGGAGGCAGGTGGTGGCATAGATGTGCCGGATATAGGAGGTAAGGCAGGGAGAGCTTGTGGGATAATGTCTCTAAACCTCTTTGGCATCTGACGGTTTGTTCTGCGCGGCCGTTGCTCAGCGAGAGAAAGATGATCGAGGTCCGACATCTGCTGGAAAAATCTGTTGATAATTATGGGCTCATAAAAACAGAGCACGACTCACCTCAGGCTCACCACCAGAACTTGAAAGCGGCAGGCCACTGAGACCAGATATATCATGACCTTCAAGTTGGTCTGTTGCCTGACATATATAAAATATAATTAGTAACCGGACACAACTCGATTAATCTGAGTCAATGTGACATACCTCTACTATAGCAGGTAATTGGCCAGCTATGGCATTTTCTGAGCTCCCAAATTGAATTTGCAAAACAGAGGCAGCGCGCTCAGGCTCCAAGCCTTTAAGTCCGACACAACATCTTTTTCTCTTAGACCACACCTCTTTAGCTACTGATAAGGCTACCGAAAGTCGCTTCTTTGTGTGGGAGCAGCTTCGCTTGTGATAGTTCAATGCGCCAGAGCTGACAAAGTCTTGTCCACATATGCAACCCAAACGTAAGTTGGAACTCTCTGGGTGGAGGTCCATACGAATGGTTGAGGGGGGGGGGGGGGAGAGTAGCCTGCGTAGTAAGATAAGTTGCCAGCGATGAGTTGGCGTTCATTGCTAAGTAGTACCACGAAGCGACCATCAGTCCAGGCCTCCTATAGCTAGTTAAAACACTATGAATGCACAACCCCCCCCCAGTATTTGGCAGATTGAAATGTCCAAAACGGGGTGACACAAAACTGGCCAGTTTGAAAAACATGCACGATCTTTGGCTAGTCGACGAGGCTGTCACCAGACCAAGCACTATAAAGCTTCTCAGATACGCCCAGTCAAATGCGCGTCAATGGAATTTCTGCAGCCTCTCCCTTTCCAACTTGAACCCGAGCTACAACTACTGCCACATGTCCGTGCGCACACTTCAACTCTCGATGAATTGCTATTGAAATTCACCCGCAACTCCCTCCAATACAATATTGGTTCGTTAACAACAGCCGATGTTCCTGCCGACCATGCCTTGTGTGCAGTAGAACTAAAGGTATTTGCGTAACGTGTTCGATGTCTCCGCATTGGACTCAAGCGCAACTCATAGGTGACAAACGTCCTCCCCAATATAATGGCATGCATCCTGTACATATATGTGGACGTCCCTGCATATTCTGGAGTGTCCACAGCAGTTCAAAACAATCCCGCCATGGTATTAGGTACCTACGAAGGCCGCCCTGACAATGCACTGCAGTGGGTGACATTGCTTTCACAAGTAAAGTCTCTTTGGTTCACACAACCTCACAGAGAAGTCACGGGGATTCTTGCAGGCATATCAACCTGGGAGGAATATCTCAGCAAGGTGTCCCATGTGAACATCTTCACTTTGAGTACTTACCTAACTAAATTCTCGCAGCCAGGCCTACCAAGGTCCGGGATTGAAAGGGCAAATGAGATCAGGGTAAGCGTTTATAGCCAGCACGGTCTGTGATCTAAACGATGAATATAGGAAGGCGCTTGTTCCATCTGTAAGAGATTGGGACCAGTGACGCCAGAGAAACGTCCAAATCCAGAGCATGCAAATGTGGTGAACCGACAGGCCAAAAGGAGGGATAGGAAGTCATATCAAGGCGACCTTGATGCCTCGCCAACCCCACAGACTCGAATGCACCCGAAGTTGGATGTTAGACTATTCCATTAGAGCACAAATATATGATTGTATGGCAGACATTGCGAGGATTGACTGCCTTCCGTTCAGCACAAATGACTGAGTTGAGCAATGCCAACAGCTCCGGCCAGCCAGGCCAGACCATGTGGGAAATATGCAGCTGGTAGTATGGCTCGGGAGCAGCCTGCAGCAAATGCGATGAGAAGTCGTGGAAGACGTGTGCCAGTATAATGACGGGTTGAGCCCAGTCCAAGTCAGTACTCCCGACCCCACAACCACAACGCGACGCCATACGACATGCCAAATACCCGCTATGAAGTCAAGCAGGTATAGCGTGGTCAATGGCGACAAATGCACCGCAACACCACATGACATGCCAAATACCCACTGTGATGATGAGCTGCCCAGTCGACGACCCAACAGCGGTGACAAACGCGCTGCGAACCTGTCTCCAAGTCCTGTGATTGATATCGTCCAGCAGCAGTGATGATACACGTCATTCATTCCAAACATTTGGGATGGCTGACGTGGTCGTTAATATAACTAACATGGCACACGAACGATAACATACCCGTTCTTGTAGCATACGAATTTAGAGAACATCACTACATGTAGCTGTTGATTGCGTTGAATGTTGCCGCCAAAGGGAATGGGCGGCGAGATGCCTGTGGCTAGGGGCAGAGACAGAGCATCTGCGATGAGGTCATGGAATAAATTCAGTCTCCAAAATAACATCCAAGCAGGCAGGACAGGATGACTTACTGAGGTTTCGTGTGTTTTTGAACGACCGATGGTGGTTATGGACAGTGCTTCTGGGCAGCAGCGCCAATTTTGTTTGAGATTCTGTCGTTCTAATGGCGCTATCTCATCGTCGCCCTACATTTGTCCTCAGCTCCCTCTCCCATCTTCTGAAATCTGATGGAGCAGAGATTCCAAGAACTAGGTCCGTGGGCGATGACGATAACTCTTGGCTCAACAGCGGCGGCGAAGCCATGGAGCCTACCAAATAGCCAATGTGACAGCGGGCCACCTTGTCGACGACTCAAACTTCAAGAATAGTATGGTCGCCTCAACAGCTGCGACGAACACCTTGCGAAGCCTTTGGAGATGTGTGCTGTGACGAAGGGCCTCTCTGCTCAACAGCTGCGGTGAATGCACTGCGAAGTGATGTAGCATAGTAAATGAAATGGCTTAGTAGTCGTATAAGTGGCTCTTCAACTCCCCGACCTCGAAGAATCTGCTCAACAGCTGTGGTGAACACGCTGCGAAGTGGTGTAGCATGGTAGAT
This sequence comes from Hygrophorus pudorinus, assembly GCA_003314045.1. Lineage (NCBI taxonomy): Eukaryota > Fungi > Basidiomycota > Agaricomycetes > Agaricales > Hygrophoraceae > Hygrophorus > Hygrophorus pudorinus. Next base: position 25,580 of record QLPF01000047.1, read on the forward strand.
GACAAGGTTTAACTGAGTTCCAAGTCTGAAAATCCGTGGAAGGTCTGCCACGAGTCCGCCCCTAATAAATAAACAGCACACCTGCCTTTATCATTGTAGTAATACTCTTGGTCATGTCACCCTCGTCACCATCGTCGGCAGCGCAGGTACCTTTTTACTATTTTTCTCAAAAGGAACACCATCCCGGACCACAGTTGCCCTTCGACCCTGAGAAGAAGATAAGTGGTGGTACTGGGAAGTGGGTGGGGTGCGACAAGCTTGTTAAAGACGCTTGATAGTACGGACTACCACATCATGAGTAAGCTCTCCATGCATTTAGACGTGAATTGATGGTCGTGCTCTATGAAAGGTCGTTATCAGCCTGAAGAATTTCTTCTTGTTCACCCCTTGGCTGCCAAGTGTTGCTGTGGGTACGCTCAACCCGCACTCAATTCTTCAGCCTGCACATTACGCGGCACAAGGCACGTTTGGTGGCCGTCATTGAGGCGGAGGCTCAGTCGGTCGGCGTACAATTGCCTTGCATCATCCTACCCAAATATACTTACACCCGTACAGTCCATCAACAAGACAGTCACCTTCTCTGGTAAGTCACATTTGTTCAATGGATGGCAGCACGCGTGACATGTGTTTTATTCAGACAAAAAACTCTGAGATCCGGATATCTAAGGCCAGGTCTCCTCCACCACGATCCGTACGATTACCCTGTCTTTGCTGGCGGAGCGGAGATGCAGACATTTGGGATTCCAGGAGTGAAGGGAGAGGCGTGTTTCATGAAGGAGCTGACAGATGCTGAGAGGGTACGCTCATCTCAACAGCCCCTCATAACTCCTTTCTGGACTCAGAGAACCTATGGTGCTGAAGATATCTACACACCCTGATTGTTCAAACCCACCCCCTCTTCACGAATGTCCCAGACTTCAAGAACTGCCCCACAGTGTCTCATGAACAGTTCAGCTGTAAGCCCCTTTTCTGTGCAGCCGTCTCACCGCTCAGTTTGATAATTGAGACGCGACCTCACCCCCTAGCCTGAGTAAGCCCTCAACACTCCCCTCATCTCATCGTCGTACTTTACGCTGACCAGGCAAAGCTCAAATCGCTGCAAGACCCCACTCTGCGACATTTACAAGGTAAGTGATCACTGTTTATTCACACCACGCTCTAAACCCTCAACGCCGTATGACTAGGCATACATGCCTGGAAGCTGGCTGATCCCGAAAGCACATGTATATGTACAATACAATAAAATTTGTATTTTGTGTACTTACAGTTAGTGGGCATTGCCATGAAGTGGCTCTAGCTTTCTGTGGCGGACTCTCTAAGACTTGGCGGCGGACTTTCCGGGTATGGAACTGAGCCAATCAGGCATCTGCTTGAGAACTGCGGGACAACAGAAATTGATTGGGTACAAATGTAGATGCGAAGAAACAAATAGCAACGACTTGCAAACCGTCCTTCGTTATGAAATCGGCTGTAAATACCATGAACAAGCATTGAGATATCAGCAATTACTACATCCACGAGGAAAAGAGATCGGAAAGCAAGCGGGTGAAGTCGGCGTCATCATGCAAGCTGTGCACCGTAGCATACCAACCCCTGATCTTGGGCAAAAAGTTGTCGCCCAACTGGTGTTTCTCCTCGCCATCCACCTGGCGCAGTAGAATGTGGTGAACCTGTGGAAGTCAACACACTGCAGTGAACGGATACAGATGGATTAGCGACTCATGAGTATTGCTACGTAAGCCACAAAGTCTGGATCAATTTGCTTCTCCCACTTGAAGGCCAGGGGGAGCTTATGGTATGGGAGCATTTTCGTGTCAAATCCCAAGACAAGCAAGTAGTGTTGAAATGTCGTATTGAAAAATGGTGAGAAAATTGGTTGCTGGGTGGGGGAAAGCATGTGGGATGTTTGATGGGCAAAGGCATATCCCGGATATGAGACAAGAGCCTTGGCAAATGTAGCTCGCTGAGCCAGCGGCATTTGATGTAGGCCCCAGTTGGGCGAATTCAGCAGACCAGGTGTGCTGAGAACAATGCCGTTGATCTTGTTGATGTCATTGTTTCATTTCTGACTCATGGAGTGCTGAACAATGCGGATGAGTGTGTCGTTAATCGTAACATTGTCTTCTGGGTACTGCTTGAACTCGAGGACATATATTGTGAAAGCCTCCTGAAGAAGGTTTTCGGCCTCCGTGGTTGACAGTACGCGAAAAATATCCTTCACAAGAAGAGCATACGCTCCCTGTATTCCAATGCTGATGATGATATACCAGCGAGGTTTCGAAGTTTTGTAGTATGACATGTTGGGGGTGAAGTCATCATCCTGGGTGTGGTCGAGCGCACCGACGACGTTGGAGACTGTGAGTATGGCTGGCGATACAGCAGCCGGCGGGAGGCCAACGTTTGTCCCGGGGCTGCTAAAAAGCTTGGGCTTCTTCTGACGTAGCTTGTAGGATTTTGACCCATCAGTGGAGTTTCCGATGAGGCCGCTCTTGGCTTCGGAGGGATGGCGTGAGGCCTTGGGTCGGCGCAGCTGCATCTCGCTACTAGAAGATTGTCCTGTTGTCTTGATTCGCCATGCTTCATACGAAAGCTTCAAAATGCCGTCGCAAGGGTCATAGGAGGGAGTAGACTCTGTGGCAGGTAACTGGGCAGGTGCAAACCCAAAAGCGCTGCTGTCCCTCCCCCAACCTGCAAAATTACTGCCAGCCTTTACGCCAGGAGCAAACATTCGGCAGCAGAAATGTGGTTGGCTGCCATACTGAGACTAGTGGCCAATCATCATGACGAGGACTGCCCAGCTGAATGGTGTCAACTACGTCCTGACTGCGAGCGTCAGCATCAGAACGTGTTACTGGAACGCTGGGGCCCGAATAGTACAACTCCTCCCGATCGAAACCGTATGCGCTTGCATCAAACTTCAAGGAATAAAAGCATTAGTGGTGAATGATGCTGTGAAATGACAGCGACCTACCAAATCGTTGGACTCAGCGCTGGCAGTGCCTTGAATGGAGAAGGGCAGCATCATATGGCTGGCAGACTTTGAAAGCCATATTGCAAAATATACAGTTTTGAGCAGGGCAGAGTCGCATGAAAATTGTACCGTTTTGCAAACCTTTCATCGGTGAAGACATTTCCTGCCAATACGATCACATGTCAAGTAGGACCGAAGGACATGTAATAAGCATTCAGCAAGACCTGAAAATCAGCCTGCCAAAGACAACAAGTGAGTCTGAATGCATTTTGCAAAAACTTTAATCTAACACCCGTCCAAGCCCTCAATTCAACAGCTACATCGCACACGCTGCGAACTCGATAGAGCTGTGGTGCCATGGCCATGATCGTTTCCTGAACCCTTCGCTGATGAAGGCATTTTATGCCAATACAATTTCATGTCGAGTCGGACCGCAGGACGTGGAATAAGTATGCCGTTTGGCAAGATCTAAAAATCAGCCTACTAAAGACAGTAAGCGAGTCTGAATGTGGTTTGAAAACCCGTTAACCTAACGCCAGTCCAAGCCCTCGGTTCAACAGCTGCGTTGCACCTGCTGCAAACCCGATAGAGCTGTGATGGCCATGACTCGGAGTGATATGATAAGTGTCATGTCTATGGACGATTCCACGGCCATACACTCAGCTCATCAGCGACAATGACAATCTTGACCCCAATAGCACAGCTCCAACATGGGACTATTGGACTAGATATGGGATATAGGTGAATGCATTTGGTAATGTTATGTCGAGTCAGACGTCTGATGTGCAATCAGTACTACATGTATCACATTACCATTTAACAATGGACCACTTTTAACAATCCCTTGTCAGGAGCTTAGTTCTCAAACTTCTTACTTCCAGTTGGATTTTTTTTGTTAGCTTAGGATATATTTAATACGATTTTATTTCAGGTCAGGGAATCCACTATCAGTTTGAAAAAGGCCACTAAATTTATATGCCGAATGCTGGGGAATCGTGAACATAAGCTCGGGCCAAGACTTGGCAGTGTGCCATATGCTCAGTCTCAAAGTTCTCAACAGCTGCGATAGCAAAACTGAGCAAAATGTTATGCTGGATGAGTCATGTTCGATGCATAATCATTTGCTAAACGCGGCGTTTCAAATGGCATTTGGCGAATGATATTGGCGTTTGGTGAATGGTAGTCACCAGAAGTGTTGAAAAGGCGGCAGTTTAAAAGTAGTCAGTACAAATCTCTGTCTTTTTTACTTGAAAATGACTGATGAAAATCACAATCCGCCCAAGCTTGCCGCCAGTCCCTCAATTTATTCCGGTTCATCCTTTCAACCACCCCCATCTCCATCTCCCTCCGTAGTTTCAGACTCGTCAGATGATGAGGGGGCAACTCAGGAGAAGCGGATGGTAGACACAGCTTACCGCCAGACCCTTGATGTAAGTCGTATCTTCAGTTATCAACAAATAATTGGCGGTATATTCATTCTGTTTGCCAGGGCCTCCTCCTACCGTCTAGTTTGGACCCTCCAGACTCATCACACATCGCGATGAATTATGCCAAGACAACATGTGATCTGATTCATGCTGAAGCTTTCATTGTGGAACGACGATATCATCGATTGAAGTATGCGGCAGAGGCTTACAAGATTCATGTGCGAAAGATGTGGCAGAAATACATTGAAGTAACAAAGCAGGCACACAGGTACTACGAGGTTGCTGCCTTTCACGGCTCCGCCTCGGAATGCAATATTCCAAAGGAATCAGTCCGTTTCCCCTCTGTTCCTGGTAATGTGCCTCTTATCTTGTATTAAGCTGTTCGCTAAGGCCTCATGACAGATTCTCTTTGCACGAACTGCGGATTCACATTGGGCTGACAACCATCGCTGAGCCATCTTCACCTCTCAGTAAATCCTATATTGAAGTTGGCTGGGCCATTTAAATGTGGAATATATCAGCGCTGTGATGGACAATTAGCTATGTAAACCATGTATTATATCTTGCTTGCACTGTACTGGTGGCTTTTGAATCGCAAAGTCACATAACTTTTGGCCGATTAGTGTGCATCTACTACTATGCGCCCCAAAAGCCCGTATGTATGGTGCACGTGATCCCATGACGTGATCAGTGTCACAATCCCAGCTGAGTGTAAGTAGAATTTCGATCAAATTGTCACTGTGACAGTAAAAATGGAAATTCATCAGTTTTGACCAAGTTTGACTAAATTTAGCCCATTTTGGACCCATTTGCATGACTACAATTGTGGTATAGTAGTCAGCCATTAGTAAATGCAACCACGTCCATTTTGGTGTTCACATCAATCTCAGTCACAAAAGTCTTGTAAAAGTACATGTATAGTCAGCAGGCAGTAAAGTGTGTTGTACATAGCCATACAAAAGTCCCAGTATAGTCAGGGAATTTGCAATTTCAGTCAGCTGTACATATGCCTACTACTACCTATATACCCCCCTCCTCTCACTCTTCTGCTGCTGATCCCCTCCGCTCTCTACTCTAAGCCTTAGTCTACACCTTGGCTGCACGTGTGCGTGCCGTTCTAGTGATGCAGTGCGGTTAGGGGGGCTTTTCTCTGCACCCTTATCTCGCTCTGTTCCGTCTTGGTCCCACGTTCGTGCTGGGCGTTGGTCAGTGGGCCGGAAATGGCATTGACATGGCACTAGGGATGTGGATGGAGCAGGGGTATAGGTGTCCAGCAGGCATGGTCACAACTGACTGGATGGTGTGTCGAGAGGGCGGGCCTACTGCTTGACCCGGACATCGACAGCTCGATGCCGGGCGCTGTGGACGTATTCACGCCAGCATGAATGAGGTTGTCATAGCATCGCTGGGGCTGTGGTGAACTCACCCCTGGTTTTTTAATATCTCCTCCCTTGGGGGTGGTCTTGGCGGCTTTATGAGCCTGCGCGGCACACGCATGCACCTGGGCTGTGTACCCGAGTCGTTTGGAAGAGGCCAGATGTGGCCGGTGTGCTGGTACTTGGTAAGTGACGTGGCATGTCGAAACACGCGTGTCGGTTGCGTGTAGTGAGTAAATAGACTGTATGAAAGAATTAATAGGGACTCAATGAGGAGCCCTGCGCGTGCCCCGAGAGGTCGGGGCCGCATTGCCTGCACGCAGTGGGCGGCTTATGGTGGCGGTGATGCCTGCTTTCCTGGACTGCCAACTCTCCTCCCATCTTCCAGACCGTCCCTGCTGCACGGTGCTCACATGTCATTGTGTGGTGAGCTTGGAGATGGGTGTTGGATGGGTGCGGAGTTAGTGGGTGGTGCACCACCATCATTTCATTGAGTCGTTGATGGTAAGTCTTAAAGTCCTAGAGGGTAGAATAATTAGTAGAACATGAAATCCCACAGTGTACTTACCTCTGGGCTAACTTCAGGCAGTTTCAGGTGCGAAGGCAAGCCAAAGGTGTATAATACAACAAGTGTGTCCGACTCCAGGTCGTTCTGCTTGAAGTTAAATTTAGGGGCCAGCTGGAAATAACTTCAAAGTAAATTATAGAACTTGAAGTCTCAAACTGCTGATTCGAAACTGTGACTAAATCTTAACTGTGAGTTGACCATGAGTTGACTGTGAGTTGACTGATATTGATTTAGAAATATTGTGCAGATTGGGGTTGTGCCTGGACATGACTAGACATGACTAAAAGCCCATTTTTCAAACAATTGCTCGACTACTAGCTGACCAGCACCTTGCATTTTTACTTAGCCTGACGCAAGGCCTGACGAGGCGGTGTGACAGGTGGAAATTTTTGGCAGAAAAGGCTCAGAAAGGGCCGGTAACTTCGTTGCCGCCGTACATACAACCGTACTCTACGCCAAATCACACTCTTTATCCTTCTTCGATACCTCTAAATCCAGCTCCAGCCTGAGATACCCCTTGTGTTGCCTCAATGCTCTTGTTGGATGCCGAACGTCCAGTTCCTCAACATCGGAGTTTGGCTCAGTGGAAATGTCGCATTGACCATGCAAGTGAGCCTGAGTGCCATAGACTTCAAGTTCGTGCCACTCTGAGTGACAATGTCTATTTTGTTCCTTCTGGATAAACATCAATGCATGCCAGCCCCCAGGCTGTGATCACCCACCAACTGTCCTTCGCCCTTCTGCCCTTCCGACTTGGACTGGTTCAGTTTGGGCACCTGGTCAAATAATGTTGCGACGCAGACAGCTTTGTGTGCCACAGCTGAGTCCCTGCTTCCCGCCACACTCTACAACAATAAATAACAATAGGGAATCCTAGAAACTTGAACCTACCAATGTCTTGCGGCTCGGACCGTCTTTCTGAGAAATCCCCAGGATATCATAGCGCTTGTCACATGCACGGTAATCGCCAGACATAGCTCAAGTAACCCATGAACTGAAACATCCTTTATAGCACAAAACTACTAGTTCCCACATGAAGTGACAAGAGTACCGTCATCACGGTTTTGCGTCAAGTTTCGCAGATGTTTTAGGCCATTTCAAAATGGTTCACAATTGTCGGTGGGGGCTTTCCAGTATATGGATTACCATGAAAAAACAGTTTAATAAAATTTAGGTGGGAAAAGACTGATGACGTGACAATATTAGTTCTTGACTTTGGGGACAGTAAGTAGTCTGCAAGTTCCTTTAGTTGCCATACCCAGCCAACTCAAGTCTGTTGTCATTGCATAAATGGCAAGATTTGTTTTGTAAACCGCAAAAGGTTACGGCTGCATTTTGAACCTTGCAAAATGCGCTCATCTGACGATCTATTTAATAGTGCTAGTAATTGGCCATCCCTTCTCAGAGCCAGCCCTGATCCGTCGAGACTATTGGATTTATCTCTGCCATTGATCTGCCCTCAATGGTCCAGTTAGACGAGCATGTTTGGGACTTGGAAAATTATCTTAGGCGCATTCAGGGGCAACTTGAACGTGGAAGTATTCTCCTCCAATACAACCCAACAGTGTTGGATTTGCATCCATGGTTGTGGTCAGTCATTCGACATATGTTCACCCATCTGCTTCAAATTTGATTACTTGCTTTATGATGTTGTAGGCCAGTGCCTGAAAGTGGAGAGCATATCACTCCATTGGACCTGCTCGATTACTGTATCACACACCAATTCAGAATGCCCTGTTGTCTTTGCGCTTGTGACCTTACCACGTCAACCAGTATTTTTGAAGCCGCCATTTACGTTGCCGTCACGGGGGAGTTTACTGGTGAATATGTAGCTGGTTGCGCCATGGATTCTTGTGGCTATTTGGGTACGTCAAATTGGTCATGCAGAAGACAACCCTTAATATTGAACATCACTCTAATTTTCAGTCTGCATTGAACATTTTTATATGTTACGGGGACTCCTCGTCGGACGATATGCTGCCAGAGGTATCTCTATGTTATCCGTGGAGCCTGTTTGATGGGATGACTGATGTCAATCCCCAGCCGTTGAGGACCCTCCACCACTGCTTATTTTCCATTTGCCTCGTTGTCATGGTGCTCCCCACACAAACCGATCATCTAGAACCCATACTAGCATAAGGAGACCAACCAGAAAGTCATTGTTACCTTGTAACTATTCCACCATCTGACGGATTCAATTGATCACGGAAAGCATCTCGTAGCTGCGAATAGCGAGTTGTGTGGGTTCGCTTTATTCTTCCAACTTGACGCCTTTCACCAAGGTGGCATTCCCAACTCAGACTTCCGAAAACATTTTGTTAAGTGTATTTGTGGCTTAGTTATGATGTGCAGAGTTTTCCCACAGCACAAGTGTGCGAAATTTAATGCTACTCCCCGAGATATTCCCATTGATCTCATGATAGAAACTCCACATACTGTTATTGACCTCACAGCTGATTCAGATGGGAAAGAGTAGCTACGTGTGTATTGAATATTATGGTCAGAGAAGATACAGCTTATAAAACTTTATCCCCTCTAACAAGAACGTCCCAATTCAGAATCCCAACCGAACAAAGCGACGGCAGAGCCGCAGTTCTTGTATAATAATATATGTTTCAACGTCAATGAATTTGAATTCATTCAGACAAATATTGACTGTGACTCCAAAAAAGTTTGTGACTGTGACATGGGTGTCAAGTAACTCTTCAAGTTCACTCTCTCAGCTTGCAGCGCGTTACAGTAATCGCAGCTGTTGACTGGGTTCAAGTTGATCTGGAGCTACTATAATTTCATACCTTTACTCTTCAAGTGGCTCGACGCAGCGCGTATCTTCGCAGCTGTTGACTTACTGCCTACGTCGGTACTGGACCTGGGTCTGACTTCTAACCAAATCACCACACCCATTACTCACGAGGAATTGCGACGCGTTATCCACGCAGCCGTTGAACTCCTACTTCAAGTCTCACCAGCCTGGTGAGTCCTTTCCTTCTGCTCGAGTCGTCATACCTGTTTACTTACAAGGAATCACACTGTGTTAGCTTCCGCTGTTGAACTATCTACACCAGCCTTGCACTGGACCATCCTCCACTCCCATTTAATTACGAGGAATCGCGGCGCGTTATCTACGCAGCTGTTAACTTACTGCCTACACCAGCTGGACTTGGGCATGACTTCTAATCAAATCGACACACACATTGCTGATGAGGAATGGTGGCCGGTTATTCACGCAGCCGTTGAACTCTTACTTCAAGTTTCACCAGCCTGGTCCCCTCCCTTCTGCTCGAGCCGTCATACCTGCTTACTCATGAGGAATCAATCACAGTGCATTATCGTCCACTGTTGAACTACTTACCCTGCCCTTGCACTGAACTATCCTTCACTTCGGGGAATTGCAGCGCATTATCTATGCAGCTGTTGACCTCCTGCCTAATGTGATCGAAGCCGACCTGGTACTGCTAGTGGACCATCCAATTCACTTATAATTGAATTCCCATGCCCATCTACTCATGGGGAGTCGCAGCACTTTATCTACGCTGCTGTTGATGTACTACCTACACCCACCTGGGACCATCTCACTTCTAACCAAATCGCCACACTCATTTACTCATGCAATCACAGTGCGTTATCTATGCAGCTGTTGATGAGCTACTTGCCACCAGCCTCAGTTCCACTTTATGGCTGAGTCAGTTTTTGCTGAGAACTCGAGCTATGGCAGTCATGTTTGCCTGTGCAGGCAGTGTTTCTCGCATTTTAGCCCATTCAGCAAACGCGAGACATCAGGTCAAAGTACTACCGACACATCTGCTACTTTCTGCCCTTGGCGAATCTCCCATTGGCTGCCTAACTCAGAGTTTCCTGGACAGTTGTTGGGTGTAGCTATGGTGCGTGAACAGCCACTGACCCCATCGGTCCTAGCAAACTAACAGCGTGTTGGTGCCGAGGGAGGCTCAAAGTCGACAAGCCTGCTTCCAGCCTGAGTATTCTAGTTGTAGTCTTTTGTTGGCACCCCGTAGTGGGCTAGCATGGAACTATTGTGCAGGATGCAAAATCATTGCAAAATTGCTGGTAGGTTATTCAGATTTTGCAGCCGGTGTTGCCATGCATATTACATCTACCAAAATAGTGGGCTAGTGTGGAATGCGCACTACAGGTACCCTATTTGATTTTCAACAAACAAAGTGGAAGTACACATAATGCTCACGGTGTGTATGATGGTACTCAGTATGTGATGCAGAAATCTCCAGACGGCCGTCATAATCGTTACCTATGAGATGGTCAGGATGAGGAATCTTTATACCGGCAACACTCCATATTGCCAGTGATAGCCCGTATGTACGGTGCACGTGATCATGTGATGTTACTACTGTCACACATTTAACTGATTGCCCCTCCCCACCTCACTCTAAATACACACGTTAACTCTTTAAAGTTATGCTACACTCAACATCAAACATGGTAATAACTCAAAAGGACCTCGAGAACGAGATTGTGTCCTTCCAACAATCTGGGACGCTCATTCGTTCTCAGGCACCTGTCCTTCTCCAGTGGCCCTGGGAGAATGTCATTGCCTTGGAGCATGGTTCAATGTGTAAGAGACTAGAAAATGCACTTGAAAAATCCAATCAGGATTCAAGGCTGGTGGACATGGTGATGGTGAGTACAAGAAGCTTCTTTATGCTGTAAACGATGTGGAAATTTAACACTCCCACAGAAATTCGCTGCAGCAATCGACAAATACGACCAGGCAGAGGCTTTTCTGCACAAGGACAGAGCCTTCATCTGGTGTTTCCTCGGAGGAGCCAAAGGCCACAACGATTCTCTCGTGACAGAAGACATCTTTCTGGGCTTGAGCAACCAAAACTGGTCGCAAATCAATCGGTTTTCTCAGGTCATCTGTCGGTACCTCCTCTTGGATATACTTTCTAACATCCTCGACGTCCCTCAGCACCTGTCAGTGCAACTAGTCCCATTCCGTCCTCAAGCCACGGCATCCGCAAGGATCCAACAAGTAGGTTTTTTTCATTTCATTCTCCGGTCTTTATAGGCGGTAATTGACTTGTGGACAGATTCTGGGTTTGCTGTCCGATTGGACAAAACCCATAGCCTTGTTTTCGAGGTCGATGATACAGGCCAACACCAACACTAACACACAACGTCATCTGCCCTGTCGGGTATGATTGCCACATGTTCCGGAACAGAGAAAAAACTGTTTCTCAACACTCTCATTCACCTTCTGAGCGCACATCAACAAGTCAGTGCCATCAAGTTCAACAAAGCCATGTTGAATATCAGCATGATTTCATTTGCGCTCTGTTGGTTCGGTCTGGTGAGCCATTTCGTTGTGTTTTTTGAACGTCTCCTTCAATAGCTGAATATATTCATAGGGTGAATTGGACTTCCCTCCCAATGGGAAGGAAATGATGGAAAGGTTACTGCAGTAAGTCGTCTCTTCCTTGCGATGTGGCTGATGGTGCTGACATCTGACATCAAATGCAGGAGGTCCACGGCTCTTTCTGTTGACCTGTCCAGTGATCTCAAAGGATGGATCAACACCAGCACGACCGACTGCTTCGTGAAGTCCATCAAAAATATATTCTGGCTAGCAACAGGCATTACGCCCCTAATATTGCTCAACCCTAGGCAATATGGGAAGGATAATTTTGGCAGGGACACCCTGATGACAGTAAGAGATATTCCTTGTCGTTGTTTATTTTGTCCTAGCACTGATTTTCTCTTCAGTTTTCACAGTTGACAGGGAACGACAAGCCTCTCTTCCTCCAGAGGGTTGAAAAAGAGCTGTGGGCATCGTTCCTGGCCATCACGTCTGGGAGATCCCAGAAGGAAACGATGTCCCAGTTCTTGTGAACTTATACCACGCTTTAACAAGAATTCCCGGTAACAAGCCAAGGATTACATTGGTTTGTTCAAGGTGAGTGGTACATATTTTCCATGTGATCAATACTCAAAAATCACTTCATTTGCAGGCCCATCTACAAGCCGCATCGACATGGTGGGGCCTGGCCTATTGACGGCCAATCCGCGCCCACAAGATAGACCTGCTGTTTCTCAAAATGAAGAAGTGGAGTTCCCTGACAACCAACAGGCCGTTGATAAAGGGAAAGGGAAAGCTCACCCAAGCACGGCGGACCACAGGGACAGCCACAAGGATGCTAGCACGTTATTCGACGATGACCCCCCGGAGACCACCAACAACCTGGGTCCATCAAGCAGTACAAGGTGTTTGCCCCCCTCATCTCCCACACCTGCATCTGTGTGACACTCTCCCGTGCCTTCATCTGCGCGACACTCCCCCATGCCTTCTCTGCGGTCATCTGTCAGGCCTCCTTCTCCTCTCATGCCGATTCATTCCCCTCCTGCCACGGACAGTGGAACTCCACGCCTTCCTGCTGTCCAACCTCGGGAACTAAGGGCCAAAAGGCAGAAGCAGCAGACCCCTGCTGAAACCAAAACAAAGCTGAGGCTCGTAGTGCACTCCAATCCCCGTGCCCAGAAGGGGAAGGTGAAGGTGAACCCTGCGAGCAGTGTTTACATCGACTTGACGGGCGATGTAAGTACTGGTTCTATTTTGCTGTCTTTTCTTGAGATATTGACAGCATTAATCCAGGACGTTGGGGAGCCTGTTGTGATGGAATTGGATGTTGTCGAGGTGGGCCTCTTTTTGGTGCCAAAATTGTTTCGCAACTGAAATTTTTGTTCCAGTTGGGCCCTGAGTCTGTCCAGCTCGATCTGTTTTATGCAGAGGCAGACAGATTGCCTCTTTGATACCAATTTAAGACACCCTCTACCATGGTAAGTAGGGCTTTACTAGTCTAAGCATATGTTAGCTAATGAGACCTGCATCATAAGATGCGAGACGAACTTCCCACACTTCGGGACATCCAGGGAAACATCAAGTCTCTTTATCAAGATGGAAGGCCTTTGCACCACCTTTCCAGCGCAAGATATCTCAGTTACGATCCTGAGGACCCCGACGTCTCCTCCATTTTTGTCGTCGACTATGTCAACTTCAAACAAATGGCTCCTGCAGACATACAGAAGATTTTCCGATATCGACACATTTTGGTGGTGGGAGCACTGAGAGAAGAAGATGCTGAGTTCAATGAGGCTAGTCTCAGTTTGGTGGGGGACATAGACATCCCTAGAGATGTCATGGGTGAGCATCATGTTGTTTTTCAAGTTGACACCTGACCTATCTCATTTGCATAGTCTCCTCTCTCCAGACTATGGACCATCTGAACGGAGGTTTAAAATGGGGTACCTTGCACGACCTCTACATAGCATCAGAAGAAGAGGACTGCCAAAGGGTATTCAATATACTCAGTCTGCCCATGGGGCAAGCTAGTGTGGATCCTCCCCCATGTTTTAGGCGAGTTCCAAGATGTTTTGGAAAACAGTTTGCTTACAGTATGACGTCCAGGGCCCTAGCTTCCCACGAGCCTGCCATGCAAGCCAGCCGTGGAAAACCCGGCTTCATCCGCCTATGTTCATTCGCTGATGAACTCATCTGGGGCACAGCGGCCTTAAGACACGCGTCTTCTTGGTCCCACATCGACGACGAAGGCTTCGGAACAGTATCCAGCACCCATGTCGGTATGAAGTACTGGATGGTGGGTCGCCCTCGTTGAGACACTCCACCGGAAGAGAAGGGCATCGGTCATTTGGGGTCAATAAGCGCTTTCGACGACCCTTGGAGGCCTTCAAAGGCCTGCATCCAGAAATTTGACTATGAAGGTGTCATCCTGGACCCGGGAACTGTTTTGTGAGCATTTCTGCAATGTATGGTATTACTATGCTTAGTTTCAAGCGACAGCTATATGAGACCTTGTACGGCCCACTATGTCATCACTCCACAACATTCTGTTGTCTTGGGCCGACATTTCTACGCCTCCTCCACCATCCAGAGATCGACCTTCGGTGTCGTTCACACCTTCATGATGAGCCATGCCGTCACCAACGATTCCCATGACGAGACAAGAACAATACTGCGTAGGATGTTCTACATGTGGCAATATTCTTACATGTTCAATGGGTCTACAGGTGAGTGTAGATGTTCCTTGAACAGTTCTTATTCATATGCTCTTTTGTACTTGAGGCAATCTCCATCATGTTCTGGACGTCACCACGGAGGAGGGTCTTTGGACGTTGTCGCCCTCGGCAACCTCCTCGAGTTCGGTGAACTGCTCGACAGGCGATTTCACCTCGGAAGACTCTCAAAGCAAGATGCCGAGGAACATCGCATCTCGCGATTCAACTACCACTCGTTTCAAAAGTGGTTCTTGACCAAGTATATGCTGGTCTGGTCTGGGAAGGTCATATCACCGTCTGCAGTCTTCAAACGCTCTTTGTGTGAATTCGCTGTGGCGTTGGTTCTCTACAAGCACAGGGTGATCGAGGCGCCTAGAGCAGACGAGTCTTCCCCGCAGAGGTTTCAACGACTCGTTGAGGAGCTCATGGTCGATGTCCACCCAGATCTCAGCAGCACCCTCAAGCGTCTTCTCGACAACCAAGAGGGGTCCCTGCGTTGGAGCAGTCCGTCATTTTGTATCCGGCAACGACTAGAGGATGAAGACGAGACGGAAGCGTTCAATTTTGGCGATTGGAGGCTGTCGGCGGACGATGAGGATGGTTTGGGATCCGAACCGTCCAGCGACGAAGAGCCACCTCTCCAGGTTACACAGCGTGGTCGAAAGCGAGCTGCGTCGACTTCCAACCGTAGGTCATAAATTGAAGCACATCCTTCTTCTGATACTGATCTGAATATTTGCATTTTGATGCAGAAATTGAATTGTCCGGTGCTGTCAAAAGGCATAAACGTCAGGAGGTCTGGTTTAAGCAGTCGCTATTAGTGATATTGTTGTGTAGTGCCCCCCCACCCTTCTTCAGGACACTTCTTTGTGACGTAGTAGTCTTTTCCTGCCAAATTGTAGTGTATTTTTATGATTTCTCAGTACAAAATTTGGAGAGACCTGGGATTAGATATTTGAAGTGAAGAAAAATTTGAACTGTGGAAACACCTGGCCCAAATCTAAATGCTGCATGTTGATATGTAGTTGCAAAATGTGTACCTAACAACTATGGTAAACAGATAAAAAATGCAAAAAGATATGTATCTTTCCTTCACATCTCACTGGGAAGGTATGTAAAGCTCAGTTGACTAACAAGTCAGGCTTTGCATCACTCAGTTGCCTGATTTGTGGGTCATGATGGCCGAGGCGTCACAGATGACAGTTACGGAGAAGATTTACTATATGGCGATGGACATGGGGGATGCGTATCATATGATGGACATGATGACTTTTACGACGATGCTCCGTCGGACTCCAGTGGAGATGGCTTATTTGCTATGGACAATATGTATGGCCTAAGCAGGATTTTTAAATATGTACCGTTGTCTTGATACTAAAATCTTTTAAAAAAAACTAGTACTGTATCGTCAGAGTCAGCCTGAGTCACTCCGATTTGACTGTGTCACACGTTGCCATACCAGATTCACTGCCACTACTAAGTACTACTTATACTAGTGCCATAGGTAAATTGTTTTCCATCAAGTGCCCAATATGCTGCAACCTCTTCCCAACAACTCCTTTCCTGCTGGAATGCCAGCCTATCAAGCCTATGTGACCTGCC
>QLPF01000058.1:0-11585 GCA_003314045.1 Hygrophorus pudorinus
AAGATCTATAGACGTCGACAGAGAAGGCGTTGGTGATGAATGCGAGAAGAAAGTTTCGCCGTTGTGGTGACTAGCTTTCGCTCATGTGCTGTGAAAACTAATTGATATAATACATCTTTGGTGAGGCTGTTTGCAAGTCTCCCATTCCTCACTTTGGCCGTGTCCGGAATTATAGCGCCACGTATTGAAGTTTACACCATTCTCGTCTGCAAGACCCTCAGGCCTGAATTCCCCGACGCCACGCACATCACCCATGCATTGGCTGAGCATCAGAGCTGCGCAACTGATCCGGTCGTTCAAGCCGGCCTTTCGAAGTTGGTAGCGGGTAGGTGTACACCTCTTGCGCTGGTCGATTTGGCTGAACGAATGCGCAGTGCTTATGGCTACTTCGGGAATTATCAGCTGTTTAACAACGAGCTGGTGGACTTCTGTGCGTCTTCATCTTTCCTCTCCAACACAATCTTTGAGGTTCAGATACATCAACTAGTTCTCCGACCGCCATGGCCGTAATTATGCGCTGGCAATATCTGTCTTCGGCCTTGTCTTCTCCAGCGTCAACGTGATCTTCGTTTCTTCGTTCGCTTCGAGTCTACCTGGGAATTACTGGTTCCTGTTGGTCGGATCGATCATGGAAGCGCTAATGGGCGGTGAGCCTTGGGGACATTTTTCAAGCACGGTTTAACTGAGAGTACCGGTGGTAGGAACGACTACAATCTGGGCCGCCGTCGAGGCATACGTCGTGGACTGTACAAATTCTTCATCGCGGTGCGACTACGGTGCTTTCTCTCACCCTCTTCATGTTCTCTGACACCAACCCAACACTACAGTTCACGTATGCTGTCCATTGTCATGGGCATTCTAGCCGCCGGTGTGACCCTCGGGCCTACCGTCGGCGGCTTTGTCATCCACGCCACCCACCAAGTTATGTCGGTGTTCTATGGCGCCGTAGTCATGTTCCTTTGCTTTGTGGCCTTCGTGTTGACGTTGCTCCCGGAGTCATTGTCGCAAGAGGAGATGCTTATGAATAAAGCTACGTATGCTACACGGCAACGAGGCGGTCCCATCCTGGCGACCTTCCTGGCTCCTTTGACAATATTTTTACCTACCAGGCTTGAGCCAACACCTGGGTCAAGTGGCAAGCCCGGGAGGGATTGGAATCTAACATTGCTTGGGGTCGCGTATGGGATTGTTACTATGATTTTGGTGAGCAAGCCTACGGCGCCTCGTCGTACTATAATACATGTCGCCCACAGATACCGGTCGATTATCTGCTTCAGTACACGAGTTACGTCTTTGGCTGGACAGGGGAGACTGTAAGCCTCCGACGGAGGATTGCTTCGAAGCCGCGTACTGATCAATGTCTGTTTTGCAGAGTGGTTATTGGCTCAGTTCAATGGGGATAACGAGGACAATCTTTTGTCTGTTAATTTTACCAGGTAAGTGCGCGTACCTTGACGGGGTTGAGGATTCAAGTTACTCATGCATAGTACCGACGTTTAGTGGCCATCGGATGGCTCAAAACGAAGTCTCCCGCTACCAAGCTGCCGACGGAGCCTTCAGGACCATTATATATGCCTGTCCTTTCAGATGAAGACAGTCTCATCTCAGACAGAGATAGTCTCCTGCAGCCATCTCCCCCCCCACTGCCCTCCCTTGAACAAGCTCACTCCTCAGCCTTTGACCTTTCCCTCGCGCGCGTCTCATTGGTGGTTTACTTGGTTTTCTTTGCCGTCATGGGCCTGGCGTCCAACTCTTGGGTGTTCACTGTTTCCTCAATGATTGCACAGCTTGGCGCAGGATATTTACCAGGTCTGCACAGCGTAGCTATGGAGATGTTTGTGCTGAGGGAACGTCGGCTGAGGGGAGGAGGAGAGGGCGCGTCAATGCCTGTTGAAGTTGGAAAGTTATATGGTAGCTTGGCTGTCGTACAGGCTTTTTGGTGAGTTAGTGACCTAGTCTCCCCTTGCTCTGTCTGACATGCTCGTGCGCTCGCAGTTCACTAGCCTTGGGCCCAGCAGTGTTTGCGCTCATCTTCATGGTCACAGTCGCTTCTTTCCCGGGCGCGCTATTCCTGTTCATTGTAGCTGCGATGTCGATTTCCAGCTACCTGCTGAGTTTAGTACGACTTCCGACAGTCAGCCCAAACAATGTCGAGCATCATGATTAGGGTGGTCAAATGGGTACTGGTTACTTTTGACCGAAGCATTTCCCTTACTTTTGAGGTTTTCAAGTTATAGACTTTATTTCACAGTAGCTCGTACGTGAATAGCAATATGAATTCTAATTAATGCGCAGGATCGATATCAATATTACAAGTTTGTTTGACGTCCGAGTATAGCAGCAAAATGTGAAACGACGGATATCGTGAACGACCAAAAATCACCCGTCCTCTGTCGAAACATCGACATGTTGAAACGTGGAGTGCGAGTTATCTTATCTGTGTCCCGCCATATCGCCTTGTACCAAGTACCCGAACAAGTATTCAAGAAAATCGAAGCTTGGGCCGCCATCTAGTGCTGGCTCACTCGCGAGTCGCTGTGATCTGTCGACATATGCTCTTGGGCGCGATCCAATCACTGACGAGTGAGAAATCACGCAACAGTCTATACCACACACAACCCGCCTTTTTTGACATCCTGCATCGCAATACTGCGCCTGGCACGATGTACACAATATCATGTTCGGTATCGGGGTCACTTCGTACTGAGGACCGCAGGGGTTTGGTTTACTCGTCCAGGGCCAGTGGGACGCCCGGCTCCGAGTCTCAGTGACGGAAAGGGCGAGGTGTTGGTGTGATCTGGCATGCGGCGCAAGGGTTGGGACCCAGACTGGCCTCATCTTGCGGGATCACGGATATCAGACCTTGTACTTGGGCAGGATACGTGGTCGCATTGCCGTTCAAGTTAACGTGTTGTAACAGTGCTGATAGGAATGGTATCGATTTTTGAGCCTCTTCTGTTGTATATTCAACTTTCAAGGGGGTGGAATGGATCGAATAACTCACGTCGCGTAACTCGCGTTCGAGAACTACCATGCACTGGCACATGGGATTTGCCCTGTCGCAAGTGTTAAGTGGGCGAAGACGCTTGCGTTCCATGATATTACTGTTCATGTAGGTCAGCAGTGGTAGCAATATCATGAGATGTTACCAAAGTCGCTCGAGGCTCAGACTCGGACAGCAACTTGAACGTGTCCATGCCTTCTTTGATACCACTCACTTCCGCCAAGATGAGATCGCTTTCAAGGTCCAAGTGGAACTTCGCAGGTCGACTACTGCAATAACAGGCGCACTGGCAGCCCATTTCCTCACCGTCTCGTACCCAAGCAAATCGGCGCCCGAAGAAGTAGTAACTTCGACCGGCCCGCCAACTTGAACCATCGTCAAGGCCCGGTTTGTACTCAGAAGAAGAAAAAAGTCGATGTCAGACAAGAGATTCCGAAGGTATGTCGATACTGGTTGTCTTCTCGAAGTACTAATGCGTTACCGAGCGTAATGATGACTCGAGATCATCAAATCAAGGCTGGACGCGGAGGGCCAACACACATTACACAATGGTCGTTCCTCGGCGTCCTCGTACGTTTGAGGGCTAGGCTCTTTGATCGCCCGAGCACGAGTCGTCTGAAATTGTCTGAGGACTATGAGCTGTTAGCAAGAAGGAGCCATCGCTGTCGATATATCGTCGTTACGCAAGAAGCTTACGCCTTTCAAAATGTGCGCTTTCTCGTTATTCTCTCAAGCATACGTTCTCACAGGGAACACAACTCCGAAACCCATTGTCCTTGACCGCATGTCGCAAAAAAAAATTGCGGCGACATCATATGATTCCTGGAAGTTGTTCTCGGATCAAACGATATCGTCGGTGATAGTAAAACCCTCTGCCGCTGAAAGGAAGTTCAAGCTTTCGAGGTCGGAAGTTGCCTCTGATGGATCACGGATGTTCCTCGCCGATGGAGACACTTGTTGCTTGGCTCCAGGACAAAAGATGACGTGCTCATTGCCATTGACCGCTGTTGCCCCCATATTTCTCAAGGTACGGAAATTATGCGGAATAAATACGTTTGCAGTGCTGACGGAGTCGGCGCAGTGGCTAGGACGGTCGTGTTACATCGAATTCACATGGGGTCTTCAACAGTAACACGTGTTTCGACCTTCACTCGTCTTCTCTACTACAATTATACGTCTCTCGACTACGGCTTTGTGCGGTGTGTGGGTGATCATATCATGATGGTGCACATGAAATCTATAGCCTGGCGCTCCGCGTGCGCGGCACATCACTCCGTACTCGTGCAACTGCAACTCACATAAAAAGGACAAGTCCCCGTTAGCATTCGTACGATCTTCACTCTAAGAGTCGTTTCAATTTGGTGCTGGCCACCGAACCTATCCTTCGATTCACTTTTTCGTTATCATGATTTTTAGAAATGTCTTTCTGGGCGGCGTTGTTTTCATGGGTGTGCTGAGCGCACCTGTGTCGCGGGCTCAGGCCTTGAATGTATATGATGGTGGGCGTGAATTCCGGTAAGACTCTTCCCTGATTTAAATGTGTGGAGACATACTTACGATATGATACGTCCCCATCTATTTGACCCAGTGACTATGCACTGGTTAAGCGAGGTGACTCCCCCGATCCCCCAAAGAAGCCCTCAAAGAAGCCCTCAAAGAAGCGTCGGCCGGGAGGGTTTAAAGAGGGTGAACAACCAAACTATTTACCACAAGTAATCCCCCATGAACCCTGTGTATTCAGTTGTACATTGTCCATATCATCATGGCCGGGCGCGTAATGTTTTGGATTTTCATGTAGAGTGCATAACTCCAAGTCGCAGGGATATGCACTTGATCAGATATCATGGGGGCAATGACCCAGTATTTGCCAGTGACCTGCCGGGTATTGGTCAGTATTTTCTTGTTGTTGAAAAGTGCATCCTGAACCTTTCCCTTCCTTGTAGTGCCTGCTTTAAGGGGGGGGCGCCAAGGACAACATCGACTACGTAGGTGCTTGGATGGTCCTTGGGAATGTCTGACTAACATCTCTGCCCAATCTTGTAGCTCTGGGTGAGACTACCAAAAGTTTGTTGCTTCACCCTGTTCATGCAATGTAGTATCTGATAATTCTTCTGTCTTTTGTAGCTATAGGTAGTATGTGCAGGCGTTTGTAGTCTTTTACTTGTACGAAGTACACTCTGACTAACCTGAGCTTTCTTCAAGTTGTTGCAGACCAAGAGTATCATGGAGCAATAGACACACTTGTTAGCACACGCCGTGAACGAGGTGAGGATCCAGGAATATGTAAGCAGTTCTTCCCCATTTATGTAAAGGAGTTGCTGATGGGACTTGCTAGTTGCAACCCTATGTTAGTAGCCTTTGAATTTTCAATATGTACAGTGATATCTGATAAAAACCTTTCTTTGCATGTTTTAGTTGCTGACTACTGCTTGCAGAAGATTGAAACCCAGGATGAGTGTAAGTGGCATCTTTTTCATGTTGTGTAGCATCTGACAAACATATTTACTTATGTAGTGCAATCTCATCCACAGTCATGTATGTTTCTGCTTTATGCTATGTAATATCTAACAAAGCTTTCTACCTTATGTTGCAGCCACAGATCAGAAGGGCAAATGTGTGTTTTACCTGTTACATAAAGAAATATCTGACAAGGCTTCCTATCTTTCTGTAGCCAAGAAGCGACAAAGTGACACTGTTGATTTGTGTAAGTGACTTATTTGTGATACATAACCTCTGACAAACATGTATGTAGCACCAGTTCATCCAGGTTGGGGCCCAGATGCTACAGTGCAACCATCTACACGTCTATGTATGCTGTTTCTTCATGCATGACATCTAACAAATCTTTCTACCTTATGTTGCAGCCACAGATCAGAAGAGCAAATGTGTGTTTTACCTGTTATGTAAAGAAATATCTGACAAGGCTTCCTATCTTTCCATAGCCAAGAAGCCACGAAATGACAATATAAATTGGTGTGAGTGACTTATTTATGATATGTAACATCTGACAAGCATACATGTAGCACCAGATGATTCAGGTTGGGGCCTAGATGCTATAGTGCAATCATCTATACAGCCATGTATGCTTCTTCTTTTTACTATATAATATCTAACAGATCTTTCTGTCTTATGTTGCAGCCATAGATCAGAAGGGCAAATGTGGGTTTTGTTCTTTACATAAAGCAATATCTGACAAAACTTTCTGACTTTCTGTAGCCAAGAAAGCACAAAGTGACACTGTTAATCAGTGTAAGTGGCTTATTTATGATATGTAACATCTAACAAACATGCATGTAGCACCAGGTCATTCAGGTTGGGGCCTAGATGCTATAGTGCAATCATCTACACATCCATGTATGTTGTTTCTTTATGTATAATATATAACAGACCTGTCTGCCTTATGTTGTGGCCACAGAAGAGGAAGCCACATGTGTATTTGGTTCTTTATATCTGACAAAGCTTTCTGTCTTTCTGTAGCCAAGAAGCCACAAAGTGACACTGTTAATCAGTGTAAGTGACTTATTTATGATATATAACATCTGACAAACATAGATATAGCACCAGATCATTCAGGTTGGAGTCTAGATGCTATAGTGCAATCATCTACACATCCGTGTATGTTGTTTCTTCATACAATTTGACATCTGACAAACCTATGTTATCTTGTAGCATCTGGGAAGCCAATATAACTTCATTTTTTCTTGGTTATGGTTGTTGGTATTAGTCCCTAGACACTGGCTTTTATGATTGCTTTGGCTATTTGCATAATAAAATGTCTAGGTTTCTACAAAGACTGTGAATATTAGGGGAATCTCTGGCAAACTCACAAAACCAGCCAATGCAGTGAATTTTGAGCACTCAAAGCATGACAACTAATTTATATTATATTGCATGTTAGCCAATCCGTTAGTATACTCAATGCGGGTGGGCCAAGTGAAAAATATTATATTATCCCCCGATTGTTGTGTGTTGGCCCATCTGTCAAAATATTATATTATTCCATGCCATCAGTCAGTTTACTAGGCACAGGGGAAAATATCATATTATTGTATGGCAAATGTGTGTCAGCCCATAGTGAGATATTATAAGATTGCACACTGAATGCATGTCGGCCCCTCAGTGAAATATTATATTAATTCACAGGGAATGCATGTCAGCCCATCAGTGAGACATTATATGATGAAACACTGAATGTGTGTCAGCCCATCAGTGAGACATTATATGATTGCATGCTGAATACATGTTGGCCCATCAGTGAAATATCATATTATTGCAGCCCTTCCAGTGACTTAGTACATCTAAGATGGGGGAGCGGATGGTGACAAAATCACATTAGAGATGGGACAGCAGATGTCGGCTGACATTAGTATTGTAGTCATTAAAGATGAATTGGCTGACATGATTATTGTAGTTGTAAATGATGGACTGGCCAACAATAGTATTGTCGTCATGAAAGATGGGTCGGCCGAGGAAAGTATTGTAGTCATAAATGATGAGTTGGCCGATGAGGACGATGGGTCAGCCGACATTGCATTATCCCATTGGAGATGGATCAGTCGATATGTTACATTCTCATTAACAATGGGTTGGCCGACATTGCATTATCCCATTGGAGATGGATCGGCCGATATGTTACTTTCTTGTTAGAGATGGGTTGGCCAACATTGAGTTTTCTCATTGGAGATGGATCAGCTGATATGTTACTTTGTCATTAGAGATGGGTCGGCCGACATTGAGTTTTCTCATTGGAGATGGATCGGCAAATATTTCAGTTTCCTGTTAACAATGGGTCAGCTGACATTGCATTATCCCATTGGAGATGGATCGGCCAATATGTGACCTTCTCATTAGAGATGGGTGGGCCGATATGTGACTTTCTCATTAGAGATGAGTGGGCCGACATTGCATTTTCCCATTGGAGATGGACTGGCCGATACCCCACTTCTTCGGTGGGAGATTGGCCTGGCAAATCTTCCATTTGCTAATAAAGTTGGCCATGCCAATATTGCTCTGACCTTCACTTCTGGTTCTCATTCCCAGTTTGTTGACCACCAATTGGACCACACCTCCATATCTGAAATTACTTAAGCAAAACCATGGATCCATCTCAAGTCCTCACATTCACAGACACAGTCTCACAATATCTGGTTGATCTATTCAAACACCAATTACAGCAGCACCGCTCGGAAGCTATGGAGGGAACAGGGAACTCGATGCAATCTATCTCCATCACACCGATCGTCCCACCTCTGTCCCTCTCCGTTGATCTAATGACTGACTGCAAACACATTTCTCGCTGTTTAGTAGCCGCATACCGAAATCCATGTGAATCCCTCTCAGTCACTGATCACCTTCATACATACTGATCTTCACATGATCTCAGCCATTATACCATGGGATACAGTTCAATATTGCGATCGACTATCGATCCATGAAAATGGCCATAATGAGGATAAAGAGGCCACCATTTCGAAGGCATACCCCCCACCATCAGTCCAATCAGACAGGCTGATCGAGTCTCCCACTATGATTGTTGACATGCATGGAGTCATCCTAGCTTGGTACTTGCTGGATGTCCTTCCCTCAAGCAGACAAGTAAGTGGGTATACCACTACTAAGGTACGGATAAGATTTACAATGACCATGGATGACAATGTGGAACACCACACAACATCTGGGCCGGATGTTTGAGAAGTACTGGCCGAAGACCTTTTCAGCATCTTGGAGGAAGTCATCAGCATTTTACAAACTAGCCAATGAGTGCATGGCACGGCCGCCTGAATGTGTTGACATGTCGCCAGCCTGGTTCCAACAGGCTCATGAGGTATGAGCTTCATTGTGCCGGTAAGAATATGTACTCATGAACCCTCAGCACATCCCGGATTGGCTGTTGGAGATCTCGGCCAGTTTGAAGCCCAGGAATCCCGACTGAGGGGCAACAAAATGGTTGCAAGCAATGTTTGAGACATCAGCTTTAATGAGCACGATCTTAAGGGTGATGCATCCTGCATTGTATGAGAGTGGCTGAGAGACAGTGAAAAAGCTATGGCAGTACCTGGAATTACATCCGGCGCTGGAGTACTGGCCATCAGTCTTCAATGCTGTGACAGCCTTAAGCAACAGAGAGACTCCATTCCATCAGGACAACTATTCCAGAGCACAGTGGTATGACCTAC
The DNA here is from genome assembly GCA_003314045.1 of Hygrophorus pudorinus. Lineage (NCBI taxonomy): Eukaryota > Fungi > Basidiomycota > Agaricomycetes > Agaricales > Hygrophoraceae > Hygrophorus > Hygrophorus pudorinus. Next base: position 9,181 of record QLPF01000058.1, read on the forward strand.
TAACTACGATCAGGCTATATCAGGATGCTGAGATGGAATTCCTGGGACTAGGGATGAAGCTGCATTACAACTCTGGGACAGTGGTTGGATTCAGTGGGAAAATAGTTTGGCATGGTGTCGGAGATTGCAAGGGAGACAGGGTCTGTCTTGCTTACTATATGAGAGACAAGGTGCATGAGAGGATGGGAATTGAGGCAGCACAGTGGATGAAGGAGGCATACTACCTGATGTAATCCCACATCAGAATTCTTCAATGGAACCTGAGTGCCGCCTGAGACAAGTGATTCCAAGCCAATCGATGGAGCAAGCCATCACCTCTTAGCACAGAGAACATTGAGGACCTGAGCAATGTCCCGGATGAAGTTACAGACCTGATTGCAGAGCAGATCAATGTTGCCAGCCATTCAAGCAGATCTTTCACCGAGCCAAGGTTCTCACCGAGCTGAGGCTTTCACCACCCACACCCAATGTTGGATTAAGTGAATCACATGACGAACCCACCTTGTCTTTCAAGCCATCATGTCTTCAGACCAATCCACAGTATATATTCAAGCTTCTCGCATCTGATCAGCACTTTAATATCTACCCCATGGGGATGACATAAAGCAACACTGTTTATGGGAATATGGGCTGAATCAGGAACTTGTACGTTTTTCCAACAAATCGAATTGTGAACAGCGGAATCACACATCCGGTCATCAGGTGAAGGCAATGTCGGCAATTGGGAATGCCTGGGTGTTGGGGGAGAACATTGAGGTGCCGACAGTTCTGTTCAACACCATGAAGGCAATGGATGGCTCTGGCGGGAAACTGGAGAATATCAAGACCAACACAGTTGTGGGCGATCCGAGTGCTCTCTGCGATATCACGCACCCCATCTATAAGGGATGTTGGTGGAGAGGAGAGGTAGTTGTCGGGGAAGGGGATGTGTATGACGGTCTTACAACATTATATAGGGTGAGTGTCGTTCTACATGAAACTGCATAGTGCAGACTGATTGCTGACATCCTGTGAAGCCGACATTCAAGGACATCAGGGGAGCTGACATCAACGGCAACAATGGCAGTGCCTCGGGATTGACCCGGCCGAAGCCAACCTCACTTGTGGAGGAAGTTGAAGAAGTCCAGTATCTGCTACAGCAGGCGGCCACACTGAGAGCGGCTGAATTTACAGGCAAGCATGCACAGCTTTGGCAGTACAATACCGAGGTCATCGACATGCAGAGAGTATTAAATTGTTCATTGTAGGAATATAGATATTACATGAACATGACCGAATGGATAAAATACTTGCACTTGAAGTGAAGAACTTCGGCTTGCCAGGGTATGTTTGAGTACATTGTGGGAAGAATTTGCCACAGCCACTAAAAAACAAGCTACATAGCATTCCATCACCTCACATCTACCTTGACGCCCATGTCCACCATGTTGCAGTTCAAATTGTCCATCCCATCGTCAGCACCGATATCTCAGCATGATCCTACACGTCATGTGGAGCTCATTGCTTCCCGCATTCGACTGGCTCTGCAATCGCTACTGAAAAAGGCTGATGCAATGGACCATCGGAAATGGGAGCTGGGGTTAGCTACAGAAGTGGTGAGTTGTCGACTGTGAATGGAGCAACTAGCTAATTCTATGGTCAGATGGAAGCCAAGATGTTGGGGGGAATGTATCGATTGAAGCGGGTGGGGCAACCTCTACTGCCACCTATCATCACGTCAGTATACGGGATCCTGGGAGGGCCGGACCTGTGGAGCAAGTTGGGTTTGCTGTCAGTGGAAGGTGATCCTGAGTTGTGGCAGGATGGAAATAAGATTGACGACAGCCATTGGTGGGCGAGAGGAGCACCAATTATGAAAACACTATATTCAGTCATGGCAGCATCCTTCCTGGCATCGGTGGAAGGTGTAAGTTGCTGATACCTGAATCTCAAGGCATGAAGGACTAACAACATAACCTACAAGCAACAAAATGCCAAAGTTTTCTCCACCTGGTTCGATGAAGGTCCATCAGCTAGGGAAGCTGAAGCAACTTGGGCTGATGATCCCATCATGGATGACGAGCTTGTCTCAGAGTTGATTGCCCTGAGGTTGAAAGTGCATGAGATGACGGTGAAAGATCAGGAAGAGGTTGCAGAAAAGGCGAAATGATTACAGGCCTATGTGTTGAAGGCAATGGAAGTGCAAGGGGTTTGGGATAGACATGCAGACATTATTTAGGACAGCAATTGTAGGTTAGACATCGAGTGCTACAAAGATTGTAAGACTGGTAGGATTGTAACAGCATTGTAAGCTTGCAATCCTGCATTTCCTCAACTTCAGCCTTGGGGACTTCAGTGTTGTTCCAGGGCTCCGTGTCTTGCTGATCGGCAGCATGTCTGTGGCTGTAGCATCTGTCTCACACTAT
>QLPF01000068.1:0-42729 GCA_003314045.1 Hygrophorus pudorinus
ATTCTACCTGGCTCCCTGGGGAGCCGCTTAGTCATCCCCTTATATAGACATAGCTAAGTATTATGATAACTTAGAAATTATTTCTGCTCCAGATATACCATAGATAAAATTCAAAATAAATTATGACTAAAACACTCCAAAACATTTCTTTGTAAAAGAAAAATAAGCATCAAGTTTCAGCATGTATTTCTTGATAAATAAAGTAAAACACTAAATTTTGGTCAATTTTTTATCAATTTCTCATAGCCCGCTGTATAAAACATAACCAATGCTTTTGTCATAAAAGCTCACTATTTTAGGCCCTCAAATGTATTTTTGTTGTAATTTTTGTTGTAGTATATCTGAAGCAAAAATAATTTGTAAGTTATCATAATACTTAGCTATGTCTATATAAGGTGATGACTAAGCAGCTCCCCGGGGAGCCACATAGAATGATCCAATAAAGAAATAAAGGAAAGTAACAAGGAATCATAGATTCCTTACAAAGGCCCCACCCCATATAACAAAACCTTTGCCAACATCAAGCTCAGCTGTGTCAGTGAATCTTTAGCCGATCATTGCACCTTTGAAAGTGACTTCAGGACAGTCATTGACAACATTCATGCAATAATGTCCCTCACCCAAACCAGCCAGCTCCCAAAGAAAGAGGTTGTTATTGACTGCATTGGTCATGACAGGTCCACTATCTCTACTTTAAATTTTTGCCACCAACCTTTCAAAGTAAATTATTATTTTCCCTCTTAATGTCCTTACATTCACATATCTCCTAACCCATCCCTCACCTCTCCTTCCAGCGACCCCACATATGACATTGAACAGTGGCCTGTCACCAGCGATGCCACAAAAGATGCCTTAGAAGACATGAAAGACACTCACTATGCATATGACATCAATGCCTTCAACATGCAGGGCCAATGGATAAAACCACATGATTATCAAAAACAACTCCAAGGTGCCGCTGTCTCCATCCGCTTCTTTCTGAAACACTACACCATCGGCAACCACGAACATATGCAAGATGTCTACACGGCTGACATCACCTTGATATGTGTCATCTGCCCTCCTAAACTCCTTCACCACATCACCCAAAAAAGAGTCCGATCCTTACAGCCCAAACGTACAATCTCCCCCTGCTAGCCAAAAATGCAAGACCCGAAACCCTTCTTAACAAAGTCATCCCTACTCCCTCAGCCCCGTATTCAACATTACTCACAGTATTCCATTCCAGTTCACCTATCCCAATTTTTTTTCCCCTGATATATTGTATTTGTACTTCTATTGTATGATGGCTACTACTGTCCTCTGTCTGACATTGATTGTATATTATTTTGCACACCAAAGAAAAAAGCCCCTGCATTCACCCTTATAATAAGCATCACCTTACTCTCACCCAAACCCAAACCGCAAGCCCACACATTCTCCCACACCCAGCAAGGTCACTACCTACCCATGTAGGCACTCCCCTAGTAACAAGATGAATTAAAAATGTGGTTAGGTTTGCAAAATTTGGACCCTTTTACGGTAACTGATGTCACGAAGTGGTGATGTGCACTGTACAGGTATAATTGCTCTTACACCACAACTGCTTTGATAGATGGTGAGGTCCATAGGATAGAAAAGAGAATATACAGGAGACTGTGACAGCTTGATGGTATAAAGAATTCGAGAACAGCATCTACCAGTTTGCTGTAACAGCAGGTAAAGATACAGGAAAAACTTACATTACTAAGTAACATAACCTTTTACAGCTGTATTCATAAGTATACGGAAAACTCAATTTGAGAAATGCACGGTGGCACAATAGTTGCCATTGTTTGTTCAGGACCCCAGACCACCCAGGCCTGGTGGTCTAAAATGATTTATTATGTTTCTCCTCAACACTTGAGCGGATTCCTTAGATATAAGAGGGGGACTTGTTCGGATCGCTGCCTCTTAGAGATTTATAATTTAATCTGAATTTAATTTGCATTACCTGTGGATTTATGTGAATATTACTTGAATTTGGTTCAGGGCAGTTGTTACCTTCAAATACATGTTGAAAAAATAACACTAGGTACAAAATATTTTCCCAGCATGCTATTGTAAATGTTGAGCACTTCCCCAAAGGAAATTTCACATTTGGCACATGTTTCAGTCAATTGAATTGTAAGTGCCTGCAAACACACTGGTCAACTTGTCAGACAATCTCAGCAGTGAGATAAATGAGGCTAATATGATACAATAGCCTGCTGGGAAGATATTTTGTACCTAGTGTTATTTTTTCAACATGTATTTTGAAGGTAACAACTGCCCTGAACCAAATTCAAGTAATATTCACATAAATCCACAGGTAATGCAAATTAAATTCAGATTAAATTATAAATCTCTAAGAGGCAGCGATCCGAACAAGTCCCCCTCTTATATCTAAAGAATCTGCTCAGGTGTTGAGGAGAAACATAATGAATCATTTTAGACCACCAGGCCTGGGTGGTCTGGGGTCCTGAACAAACAGTGGCAACTATTGTGCCACCGCGCATTTCTCAAATTGAGTTTTCTGTATACTTATGAATACGGCTGTAATTGTCTCAAAAAACTGGAGAGCCGCCCAAGAAGCATATCTGGGTTCCAACATTCTGCCAGTGGGTTGGCAGATCTCAAAGACCTGTACCGTGCCCTTGCCTGACATGCCATCCACTTTTTCCCGATCGCATACAATCGATCTGCATGCTGATTGTTCGGCCCAACCTCATCGAGATGTTGAATGACTTGGACAAGCATCGCGCCCCAAATCCAATTGAAAGTCAATGGGGGCTTGATCTCGACAAGCAACAACGGGTGTTGATGTGAAGTCGGTGCTTTTTCTAGAGTCTGGAATGGACCACTGGGGACTGACATGATACTATGCCTTCGGTCGGAGGGAACAATAGTTTAGAAGCGTGTCATAAAGAGGGTAAAACTTTGTTTCAATGTTCTCGTTGTCGTCGCCAGCTGCAGCCTTGTTGAAAATGTACTGTGGGTAACTCAGGAACATTAACCGTAAACTGGTGACCGTCCTTCGCTCTCTAGTGGCGAGCCAACTCTTCGAAGAGTTGGCTCGCCATTCGAGTACGAAGGAGGGTTACCAGTCTAAAATTCTGTGTACATTCACAAGGCTTCTGCAAGGCATCACAAATGATACATGGGCACCGACTCCATACCACCCTTCACTTGCTCAACTCTACTGCTTAGACCCGATTTTCATCCCACCACCTGAGAACAAATTCCTTTTCTCTATCACCCACCTTTTCTAAAACCCCCTCAAATAGAGCATCCACCAATTCACGCCTTCTTGCCCCGTCTTCAGGCCCACTCTCAAGCCCGGCTCCCACTACGATCCCACGAATCTCATCCAACACGAGCGGAAGCAGCGGTAGCGGGACGGAAGGGACGGCGGATACGAGTGTCAAGTGTAATCGGTGCACGCGCTCTTCTGCTCCTTTTTCCTGGCCAAAGGAGCAGATGGCGGATAAGAGCGTGTCAATGCAGAACCTTGCCAGAGAATACTTGTCATCAGCACAGGTGTTGACGCTGGCGCTCCGAACCAGTGCAGAAAATGCGAGCTGAAGTTGAGGTGTGTTTAGTTTCCCATCGGCCGAGTTCTGATGGAAATTAGATGAGATAAGGATGTCAAAGATTTTATATACCTCGATTAAACAATTAGCATATAATGGAATGATATGTTTCGCGAAACTGGCGGTGATGGAGACGGCCTCGTCGTGCTTATTGCCCGTGTGATCAGTAATTGCCTTCGCGCGTATCGCGGGCTTGTTTTCATCAACAAGTTGTGCGTGAGACGCGAATATAGCAAGAACGACTGAATGGGAGGATTCGTATGTCTCGCGATCGGCAGGGTTGGAAATATATCTGTGAGCGGGACTACATACGTCAATGGAGTAGTGAACAGTATCATGACTTACGGGAGACACATAGGGAAAACCTGTAACTGAATACATCTTTCACTGAGAACTGGAATAAGTTGCTCGATACTCGCAAATGCATAAGCATTCTTGGCTTGCTGGAATGGTTGGTTATGACGATATTTACTCCCGTTGGATTCTGTGCATGCGTTAAATTCAAATGGAGGGCCATCAAGGGAAGAAGACGCACTTCCATCGCACAGCTCCTGCACAAACCTCTCACTCATACCGGAATCCGTGGAAACGATGTCAAGGGCTGAATAGAACACCCTTCTTAGCTCGGAGAAACCACCGTGCGAGGTGATTGTAACGCTGCCGAACTGAGAGATGACGAATGAGAGGCGAGAGAGAGTTTGCAAAGGTATTAGGGCTAGGGAGGCGGGTGTGTGAGCGGGGGGTTGGGTTCGGGGAGGCAGGTATATAATTGAAGACAGAGCTGACTCTGTGATCATTATGGTGGAGAAGAGGAGAGTTTTGAGGATGGTCCAGATTGTTTTTGTTGTCTCGCGCGTATTTGAGGCTGAAAAGGCGCATCATTCTTCCCTGAAGGGCCAAAGCAGGGAAATAGAATTACCGATATCATTCTCATCCTTTGCAGCAGACATGGTGCTCTCTCCCCAGTCGGATTCTACTCTCGCTGCGACAGATTCCAATGTTCGCAGAGTCTCGGAAACGGTGGCGAGGCCTATATCTGGTCTGGAGTCGAGGAGGACGGATAAAGTTCTTGCGCAAAGCTTAGAAAGGGGGCCCACAGCAGACATGAGAGGTGAAGTGGAGAGATTGTGTATGGAACTGGCGAATGATGCTGTCGGCTGCGGGGTAGGGGGAGTGATAGTGAGTTTAATGGAAAGGGGCATCGGGTGTGCATGTGCGTACGTCAATGTATACTTTATGGTCTTTGTGAGGTATGAGGGAGGAAGAGAGCTGCGAAAGGAATGTACCAGACTGGAAAGCCGAATTGATAGTGAATATGAGGAGTCGGGCAAATATCTACGCGGTATTGATACATCAATGACGAAATGAACGGGTGATAAAGGGATCTGACGTGAAGAGGTAGTGCTTTGAGCTTCTTGGAAGGTACGGGGGGGAACGATTGCGAGGCCAACATCAAAGCTAAAGAAAGTGTGTCCACTATAACATATAGTCAGTAACATGATATATTGACACGAAAAAGCTTGCCATCTATTTCGAGGGGGTGAAATTCGTTCTCCCATGCTCCTGGAGCCTGCGCGTAGGCATAGCTATCTATGACCTCCGCCAAAGCGACCACAACTTCGTCTGCAGCTCTGCTCCATACACCTCCTTCTCCGTGCGTGGATGTTTCCTTCAAATCCTGCAAACCAAGCAACAAACCTCCACAGCACGCCAAACGCATGACCGGCTCGCCACCCTGGATCCCCTTGAGCACGGCCACTGCCCATTGCCTCAGCCGTATCCTAGAACTCTGCGCGAATAATCCACCTTGGTGGTCGTAGATGACTTTGTACTTGACGTGGGTAGCATGGCGGAATGCGTTGGAGAGAGCTTGAATTTTAGTGTAGGAGAAGGGTTTAGAGCTGAAGAAAGGGCTGCTAACTAATATTGCGGCGAGGGGGGTAGGGTAAGGTATTAAATGTGCGAGATAATGGGTTATGGAGGCCTGGATTGCGGGTAGGGTGATGGTAGTAGTTGGACGGTGCAGATAGGTCAATAAATTCGAATATCCTTGGTCGGGAACGGCCATTACCGTCACGGTGAAAGTCAAGTTCTAACCATTGCCACCAGTATGTCGGCCGACCTTGAGCGGTATATCAGCGATAACTCGCTCCGTGTACGTTTATTCCTTTGTCATTTCGTACTGGTACTAATTAGTATCCGTAACAGCTTTTCGGTCTCGCCGACAGAAGTATAATCGACTATGTACTAGCGTCAGGTTCGTCTCTGGCACATATATTCCAATCTTTTCGTCAACCTCACGCACTTTTTCCCAGCATCATCTTCCAAATCTCCTGATGCTCTCTTCACTGCGCTCAATGCCTCTGGTTTGCCAGACACCCCAGACGCGCACGAGTTCATTAAGGAAGTCTTCAAGCGGGTTCCTGGCAAGAGCAAACACAGAAGTTCTGCGGAAATTGCTCGAAAGCAAGCAGAGAAGGAAGCAAAAGCGTTAAGATCCCATAAATTTGGCTTTCTTCTGGACGACGAGCCTGACGGAACAGACGTAACGGAGTTGATGAAAGACAAACGGAAAGAAGAACAAAAAGGCGGTGGCAAGGACAAGCGAGATCGACATGCACGGAAACGAGAGTTTGACGGAAAGGAATGGCAAAGCGACGAAGAAGACCAGTCAAGGAAGAGACGGAAAGCAGATAGCGCGGAAGCGGACGACCAGGATTTGCAATTGCCTGAGGATGAAGACGTTCGGAGAGAGAGAGAACGTCTAGAGGATCTCAAGGACCGCGATGCCTTCGCGGACCGAGTACGGCATCGAGATCGTGAAAAGACGAGGAAAGTAGCAGAGGATCGGTCGACCAAGAATACTGGCGCTGCAGCAGAGGCTGCACAGAGACGACTCCTTGCAGACGATGCCGATGCTCGCGGTCACGCCTTGCCCTCACTTCGACAACACTCACGGCAGGAATATCTAACAAAACGTGAGATACAGCAGATCGAGCTCTTGCGAAAGGAGATTTCGGACGACGACGCCCTATTTCGCGGCATGAAGATTTCCAAGCGAGAAAAGCGAGACCTGGAGCGGAAAAAGGAACTTCTTAAACTGGTTGAGGAGCGTTTGAAAATCAATGATAAATGGGATGGATATCAGCTGCCGGAAGATTACATCACGGAACAAGGGAAAATCGACAAGAAGAAGAAGGAGAACGTTTTGTATCAGCGATACGAGGAGGCCAAACCAAAGGACGACCAGTTCACCACCGATATCGATCAGTGGGAGGCCAGTCAAACTCAACACAGCACGTTCAAAACAGGCGCCATGGACAAGCGGGAGGCCCCTGACGAATATGAGTACGTCTTTGACGAAAGTCAGACGATCCAATTCGTTATGGAGACTACTCTAGGCGGAAATGTGAATATGAGTGCGGCGGACAAACTTCTTCAAGCTCAAATAGACGAAGCCGAGAAACGAGGTAAGTTCACCAGCCCTGGGGCGATGTGGAGGCTAAGATTTTCCTTTCAGCCAAGACAATGGACGAAGTTCGAAAGTCCCTTCCCATCTATGCGTATCGAACAGAATTGCTGGATGCCATCAAAGAACATCAAGTTCTAATCGTCGTCGCTGAGACTGGATCAGGCAAGACCACTCAATTGCCACAGTATCTTCATGAAGCGGGGTATACGGCCAATGGCCAGAAAGTTGGCTGTACTCAACCTCGTCGTGTTGCGGCTATGTCAGTTGCTGCTCGTGTTGCCGAAGAGATGGGGACGAAGGTTGGCTACGAAGTTGGCTACTCAATCCGGTTCGAAGATTGTACGAGCGATAGGACGGTCTTGAAGTACATGACGGACGGAATGTTATTACGTGAGTTCTTGACAGAGCCAGATCTAGCGGGATACTCTGCTTTGATCATTGACGAGGCTCACGAGCGGACGTTGAGTACGGATATTCTCTTTGCACTTGTTAAGGTGCGTTACTCTCTGACGAAGCGAGAGCAAGTGTTAATTTCTGGTCTTAGGATATTGCTCGCTTCCGCCCAGAACTTCGACTCTTGATATCAAGTGCAACCTTGGACTCTCAAAAGTTTAGCGAGTACTTTGACGAAGCTCCTATTTTCATCGGTTTGTTTTTCTCTCTTGCGCTTCACTTGACAATTATATTTAACTTTCACGCAGTGCCCGGTCGCCGGTATCCCGTCGATATTCACTACACTCCGCAACCCGAAGCCAATTATCTTCATGCCGCCATCACAACAGTATTCCAGATTCATACTACTCAACCTAAAGGCGATATCCTTGTATTCCTGACCGTGCGCGTACCCCTTTTCTTCATTCTTCACGTAGTAATTTAATTTTTAACAGGGTCAAGATGAAATCGAGGCCGCACACGAAAATCTGCAAGAAACGGCTCGTGCCCTTGGAAACAAAATCGCGGAACTAATCATATGTCCAATCTACGCCAATCTGCCAAGTGACATGCAGGCCAAGATATTCGAACCTACACCCGAAGGCTCGAGGAAGGTAGTTCTTGCGACGAATATTGCAGAGACATCAATCACCATAGACGGCGTGGTCTTCGTTATTGATCCCGGTTTTGTAAAGCAAAATTCTTACAATCCACGAGCCGGGATGTCCTCACTTGTTGTTGTTCCAGTAAGTCGCCTTTGTTTTCTAATTCAGTTCCGTACTTATTCTTACCAACATTCAGTGTTCTCGTGCTTCTGCTAATCAAAGGGCCGGTCGAGCCGGTCGCGTGGGACCAGGGAAAGCTTTCCGATTGTACACCAAGTGGGCCTTTGCAAATGAACTTGAAGAAAGTACTGTCCCTGAAATTCAGCGCACTAATCTGGGCATGGTCGTGCTTCTGCTGAAGTCGTTAGGTATCAATGATCTTATCGGTTTCGAGTTCTTGGATCCGCCCCCTGGAGAAACTCTCATGCGAGCGTTGGAACTGCTTTATGCACTCGGCGCACTGAATGACCGGGGAGAATTAACAAAACTTGGCCGACGTATGGCAGAGTTCCCGGTCGATCCCATGTTGTCAAAGACAATCATATCAAGTGAGAACTACTCGTGTACTGATGAGGTCCGTCAAATTTTCCTTTTGCCCATAATGGCTCCCTGCAAAATTGATGTGATATTTAGATTCTCACCATCATCTCTATGCTTTCTGAATCTTCGTCGCTATTTTATCGGCCCAAGGACAAGAAGCTCCACGCCGATCAAGCACGGCAAAACTTTGTCCGTGCTGGCGGTGATCATTTCACACTATTGAATGTATGGGAGCAGTGGGCAGAAACGAATTACTCCCAGCAGTTCTGTTATGAGCAGTTCCTTCAGTTCAAAAGTCTCAGTCGGGCACGCGATATTCGCGATCAATTGGCGGGATTATGTGATAGGGTCGAGGTAGTCATTCAATCCAATCCGAACTCCAATGATATTAGTCCCGTGCAGAAGGCGCTGACTGCTGGGTATTTCTATAACACGGTAAGACGAATCAATCTAGTTCGTTCAGGCTGCCGTATTGATGTTTTTCATCCAGGCCCAACTACAGAAAGGCGGAGATTCTTATCGCACACTGAAGACGAACCATACTGTGTACATTCATCCATCCTCGAGTCTGTTCCAGTTCCAGCCACCAGTGAGAACGGTGCTCTACTATGAGCTGGTGATGACGTCGAAATCATACATGAGGTCGGTTCTTCATCCACCTTCCGTCACAGTTTCTGATTTCACCTTGACCCCATTCTCAGGCAAGTTATGGAAATAAAGCCAACATGGTTGCTTGAAGGTATGTAAATAGTTGTGCACGACTTCAGTAAATCCATACAAATTACTGACTCTCGAACAGTCGCTCCCCATTATTTTAAGCCGGCAGATCTGGAACAACTTGCGTCAGGAGATAAGAAGAAAATGCCGAAAGTTGTTGGGGCTTCAGCAATAGCTTAAAGTTGTAATATCTATGAACGCACTACACTTGTAATCGCACCACGAAATCTTCAGACATGTCGAAATAGGGGTTTACATCCAACTATTCATTATCTGCCAATCATCTCAGTCCAATCAAACTTGTCATATTTTGTCCTAAACTGCGCCACTCGGTCCTTCGTATCTCGTAAGTCAATACGCCTGGGTCGGCGCCAACGTCGGGGCTGTACCTCCAGGACGTTCCCAATAATTTCGCTAGCAAAATACCTGGACGAGAGTCAGCTGAATAAGCGAAGAATGATCCGAAGAATTATTTCGTACACTGGAAATATGCCGCCTCCTTGCTCTCCCTCGCCCGTACCCCCATCCTCTTCGTCCGCGCCAGTCGAGTCTGGCATACCCTCGATGACATGACCGTAGCCCGTCTCACCTTTATGATCAAATTGAACCATGAAGTATGGAAGGTTGGGAACCATCGCCCGACGAAAGCCACCAGGCCGAGCTGCAAAATCGATCAACTTCTTATGTTGCGACCATTCGGCTTCTGATTGAAGAATAGACTCCTATGATGACGTATGATAGCGTGAAAAGGGCCGCTATGTATGAAATAATATGATCACCTTGAAGTAGCCTGGCATGTCCTCATATTGGGCCCAAGGCAGTGGCACACATTCGACATAAGTATGTTTTTGCCACTTCAGGTTGATGACGGTTTCGTAGAAGATGACACCTTTATCTTCTTCAGCGAACATGCGCATGAGACATTTCATGAAGTTCTGAAAGCATAGTTAGCAAACCGTGGGTACTATGAATCGGCAGATGTACCCGCACTTCGTCCCACACGTCATCATCTCCTTCGAGCATGTTCAAGTGGTGCTGTATAGGCACAATGAGACAGTGTCCTTCAACGAGTTCTTCATTTAAGGTGCACGAAAGATAGACACGGGTTCCCATTGCGACAACAGGCGCACGTGGTGGTGTATCGTCGTCCCCGAAGCAAAATTGACACGACGCCATGGCCCTCTGGGTGCGCTTATAATCTGATTTTACGGTCAACTGCTGCACGGAAGAACACGTTTCTAGTATATCTGACCATGAATAGCAAACTGCCGCTTCATGGCATCCGATCGCATTTTCTGTCGACCAAGTTTCTCAGCATTATCATCGATATAATCCAGATCGTTCTAAATGAAAAGTTGTCAGGGAAGCCATACCATGAACTCAAGGACAGCCAACCTGAAATTTTCCATCCCCCATGATAGCACGAGCAAACTGTGCATCTAGATTTTTTTGGTCGGCTATACCCGCACCAAATTTCTCATGTCGCAGCATGTCCCCGAGAGTTGTAGTGTCATCGTCGACATTGTATCGAACAATGTCGCCAGTTTTTTGATCACGGGTTTCCACCTGAACAGCAGCATCAGTAGGCCGTCCAGTGGCTAAACGATGTGCGTACCTTTTCTGTCTTCTTACGGTTTCCTGGTAGTATCCTGTCATCTTCTCTACCGCGGCCTACATCATAGAGTCGGCCTTGACCATCCAGAGTGGGCAACACTTCTACTCTTGTGTGAACGGTCTCTTCATTGCCTTCACTCTGTGCCCTTCTAGATTCTTCGTACTCCTGTTCCAAGGCATTCGCATCAGGTGAACCCAGCAGTTTGGCTCGTAATACTTTGGCTTGGAGTTTATTTAAGGAAGAAGAAGATAAACCTTGCCGCTTCGAAGGGCTCCCTGCCGGAGGTGTCATTGTGGACGGAATGGGGGTATGTGACTGAGCAAGGGGAGAGCCAGACTGGGACGGAAGACGTAGTGAGTCTAGACGTTTATTGCTAGCTTGAGAAAAACCCGCTGTAGGGGAGGGCGTGGAAGGGGCGCTGTCACCAACACCGCCGGGTCGGCGAAAAGAAGAGCTACGACTTGAAGCCCCACTGCCACCAATGTCAGTGAACGTGAAGCGCTTCTCGATCTCGGACACTCTACCCTTCCCCTTGCGATCCACCGCGCTTCCTCTGTCAGCCCTCTTATTTTCACGTTCGTCCAACACACGTCGCTCTTGTTTGGCTTCCTCGAATGCAGGTAAAGACCCAAACCTCTCCAACGCAATCTGTTCCAAGGGCTGTCCTTCCTCCTCGGCTGTTTCGTATACGTGTCTGAGACGCATCATTCGCCACTGAGAACCTGGACCACCGGGGATGATGGGTTTGGGAGATGGAGATGGGGCGTCGTGGCCCACATCTTTGCCCTCCTTGAGTATTGGGTTAAGTTCTCTGTAGCCGACATGACGCTGAGTAAATGAAAGGTGTCAGTGGATGATGTGTGTCTGGAATTGAATCACACCTTGACGGGAAGATGTTTCTGTCTCTCCGTGCCCAAAGTAGCGAAAAAGTCGACGCCACCATCAAGAGTGCGCGCACCTTGGGAAGGCTCGCCATAATCGTCCGTAAGAGATTCGTCTCCGGTCGGCAGGTGCGTATGTAAATGACTTGTTTGCGCGGCGACAGGCATGAGCATCCATTCATCACGTTTTATACTATTTTCCAACGAGGAATCAGTTGTAAGACTGGCGGATGAAGTCAGTTCCAAGCTCTTTGCGGTTGGGATATCTGTCGCCAGCGGCTGCAATGAACGAAGAGGATGAATACAAGGATTAATGACGAAAAAGAAGGAATATACTCGTTCACCATCCATGTCTATATTCTTTTCAACCCATATATCACCGCCATTTTGGTCATTGTTCACAACTTTGAGCTCGTCTTTTCGCTTGCGTTTGTGCTTCCTTCCAACGTCGTCGTCATGATTCTGCTTACGCTTGTGACTGTGCTCCTCTTTATTAGACCGTTTATGCTTGCTCGAGTGGTGTGGCATAAGGGATAAATATCACGTTCGTGGCTGAGCGCTGAGCATCTAACTACACTGCTTCATCCAACTTGACTACATTAACCTTTAGTCGGTCCTTCAAAGCGTCTACTCCCTGGTCCGCAAATATCAATGTAGAGTACGTCCCTTTCGTCAAGAATGACGGGTTAATGGCCATCGTGTTATCGACCCACTGGCCGTTTGATCCAAAGTTAACGAAGATGGTTAACGAGAATTACGGATGTACCTTTGAAAAATGTTTCAACCTGCTTGGAACAACCAAGACATCGGGAGCAAACTCCTCTTCGCCGTCTTCGCCGAGTTTGAGACCTTCGGCATGAGTGATGTCCAAGTTTATCTCGTGTGATAGGTCCAAGGGAACGGGGAAGACAGGGTAATAACTGCGAAGCGCATTCAATACAGCAAACAGTTACAATACAGTACTCACCTTCTTTGTTGGAGGATATGTCGACATATATTGGACATCGAGTCATTACCGGGACTAGTATCGAGATTCGACGATGCGACAGAATCAATTTCCTCTGCTCGCTTGAAAAACTCCTCTTTTCGTAGATGGAATAGGACATCTATGCTGCTAACGGCGAATGAGACGCCGTTTAACGAAAACCTTGATGGATTAGGTAGGAGGTGAACTCGCTGCATATATGCAGTAATCAGTACCAGCGTCATGAAACCCATGGTAAAACTCACAGGATCAGAAGCAAACTCCCCACCAAGTTCACATTGTGGAAATACGGCATGATCACTGACAAGGTCTCGGACGCTGGGGACAATGAGGACGAGACTGTCTGGCGAAACGTCAAAAAAATCACGTAAATTCTCAGTGAATTGCTCGTGGAAGAGCTGGGTAGGTGATTGATCTACAGTGCCGTTCTTGAGCGTAGTGTGGGAGCTGTCAACGAAAGGTCCGACCTATGAAAAAATCGGTGGGCCTTCATTGATGTGCGATGTATACCATGGATAAAGAATCAAGATTTACGAGAAGGACAACTTTGGGCATTGTTGACTTCATGTTCTCAAGGAGAGTACGCCAGGGTTTGTATTTCAGATCAGTGTCTGGGGTATATGGTCCACTCGCGATGTATATTGAGAAGGACGAGTCTTCGAATTTGATTCTGTTCGCTATTGATGTTTTCAAAGGTGGCATCTTTCTGACTATCAAAAAGGATTTAAAATCATGAACTGTGCACGAGCTTACAGCTATTATTTCGGTGACGAGAAACCAGCCGCCACCTCCATTTTTGCCTCGCAAAGCAACGATTGCGCCAGGAAACAGTCCAATACCCCCCGCACCTTTCGCGCCTCCACGTATTGTCACCTGAGGGTCAAAGCGAAGCGGGACTCTTGCACCTGAGCCCATCATGCGGGAAGATTCGAGGGCAAGGGAAGCTTCATTCAACTTTACAGACCCTGAGGATGAGGATTCGGCATCGAGTGTTATTCGACCAACGACTGTGATTTGGTCCTGATAGCGGAGCCGTAATTAGAACTGAAAGGAGAAGAAAAAATAATATACTTCTGTCGACGAGCCTGGGTCCCCCACATCTGAAAGATTGTAATATTCTCGGATGATCTCCGCCAATTCATCTATGCGATCATCGAGTGCTGCAAAAATTTCAACGGATTATCCATGAACACGACCGTGATCACAATACCTTCGCTTCGTTCGGAAACTTTCTCGTACATATATCTGTCTGGAACCGAATATACAGCAAATATGGATAATGAACCTAAATCAAACTTACAAGCGCGTTTCCGTCGAGAATCTTCATCGCTTTTGGGTCCCTTGAATGACACTTTAGTCAGGCCAGCGGTTCTGCTAACGTTGTCTCGAGTTATGCCATCAAGCTTGTTTGACCTAGGCATGGACTTTATTGGCATCGCAGCTGTGGCATTGGCATCCATCCTCACACCAAATCTCGCCATACCACCAGGACGCCCTTTATTCATTCCAGCCAACATGTTCGTTTTAGCTTGTTGCCTTCTAGCACTCTCTGCCGTGAGGTCGCGATGAATTTGAGCCTTCAAAGCGTGAGCCGAGTCCATGGTGAAATAGGTCTGCACATTGCGGTTGAGAAAATTCATTGCCTCCCATTTGTAGAAAAGATCTTCTGCAGATAGGTTGTATATCTGGCACAAATTCACACCTTGTCCAACGCGTCAGTGTATCGGGTCGACGCCGACGTCGAATTAAACTGGCGTACATTCAAACATAAGCTTGTCGTCAGATGCAACCAGATCTCCGAAATTTTCTGAAAGTTCTTCGCGTATTTTTGTGGACGACATTTCAAGGATTGGAAGACGCGAGCGTCACGTTTTATGTCACAGTCATACAATCATAATTCCCAAGTAGTAATACACGAAGATGCGCAAAGATTGATTTAGTCTTGTGGGTCATTATGGGCAAGAGCGCTCTCTTTCACTGGACTTGTTGGATTTGTCGGTGAAACTGAAAGACTCTGGTGACAATTCGAGGGTGATGAAGCATGTGGGATGCTACAGGAGTGTTAGCCGTGAGGTGAGATTAGACAGCTGCTGACTGTTCGCTTACTTCTCTGGATTGGGGATGGCCGTGCCAACTGTATTCTGTGGAGCTACACCAGCCTTGGATAGAGCATAATCCCCAGAATCAAAATACTTGCGATCCTGGTCGAATACGGTCTGGTCAGTGTGTCAATTGAGATGGAATGAACAACACACACCTTGGTTATCTTGGTAAGTACGTTCTTGTGGCTGGGTAATTTGCCATACAGACGGAAAAGCTTCAGCTCCTCCTCAGTCAATTTCTGTAATCCGGTAAATTCCTATATCCCTGGGGAATGGTGGTGAGTCATCTGCTCACGCTGATGTCGATCTTGTTGCGCTTGGCGGGAAGCATAGCCGCAGAGGAGAGGAGCTGTAGGAAAGGAACTGCAGACAGGTATGATGAGGTATAAGGGATGGTTTCAGCAATTTTATTATCCTCTGTAATTGTAATGCGGGAGGCGGCGGACTACAAGTCGGACTCCGAATTCAGGTCTGGAGCACTCTTGGTCATTTGATCATTGAATACCCATGGAACTCCTCAACTTCGTCTTCAAAATCTAGTAATGCATCTTCTCCTTCTGCTTCAAACTCTTCAATGACTACACCTCCATGCAGGTGCATATCGACGGCAGTAAGTCCGTCCAGGGTACTAATGCCATCGATATGCTTCTCCAATTCGTCTCCTTCCGGGGCTATCGCAGTGTCCATATCCGTTTGTGCAAAGTTGGATAGTATCTCGTAATCTGAGTTGCATTCTTCGTCAACGTGACTTGTGTGGCCAGATGAATTGAGCTCATCTTCAGTGTCGCCGTCGATTGGACCTGTCACCACGAAGCCCTGCATTTCGTTAAAGCTCGTTCTCTGGAATCCGGAGGCACGGACAAACCAACCTTGAAGGTCGGATTTTGGATTCTAGTTCTGTAAAGGCGTTCCATAGATATATGAAATGCTTCTCCGTCTGTCATGGTTTCCCCATCGGATGCCATTTCTGATAATCCAGGATCGTCGTCTGTGATCGATGCAAAATAAGTATACAAAGCGGACAATGCTTTTGAAGCTGCCTGAGAATTTTGTTGTACGATTGTCTGAATTGTATAGTCAAGTTCAATCTGAGCACAAGCACACCAGTTAGCCCACCTTTAAAAGGCATTTACAATTTTTGCGAAACGAAGCATCCGAAGAACGTTTCATCACGTTGAAAATAGAGTGGAAAATCGGAGAAAAGAATGTTGCTTCTAGGTCAAGTTTCTAGAGCCCTGTTGGTTAGACGTTTTGGCTTGATACGACAATGCTTACTTTGCACCAAGGTCCAAATATTAACGGGTAACGTCTAGACAAAATTTAGAATGACACGGTAACAAACACAAAAGTGACGAACTTGATGAGATGCAACGATGCAAATTTCTCAACTGCCTCATTGAGAACGGATTCAACTGGAAGAAGAAGCCGAGGTGAAAAGGGATGCAAATCGTCAACGAAAGGCAGCGACTCGAGGCTATGGTTGTATGCAGTAGTTTTCCAGATATAATGGAGGTCGATAGAAACAAGCGTAGCATGAAGGGGTCGGGAAGCGTCAGAAAGCCGACGCGAAGGAGTTAAAGTGACTGGTGGACATATCACTTATTGGGAATATACATGTATACAGAACACATCACGCACGCTTTGGCATGCCATCGTCTTCGTCAATGTAAATTTCTGAAACAGCATTGAGTCCTACTTGAGTGGCGTTCTAGGGGATATCTCTGTCGATGTGATTACAAGTGGATGGAGAGATAACTCACAGTTTCTAGATAATGAACAAGATGACTAGCGACCGAAGAGATCAAAACGTCTTTGTTTGAGACTTTGACACGATCCACGACGCCAGAGAGCGTTACGACCAAATCAGAAGCTAGAACTACGTCTGCTTCCTCCGGAAAGCGGGTTTTGGTGCTGTAGACATGAGATGGGGATCCAATGACAAGACAGTGACGAGACTTTAGACATAAACTGAAATGGCCCGAAGCTGCGCGGACAACTGCAGACGTCGATTCGGACGAAAAAGATGGCATAATTTGTTTGACCCTATAGGTTGCATAAAAAAGGACGAAACAGTCAAAAGAATAGTCAAGTTTTATCTGAAAACGGGATGCGACATGGGTATAGTAACCTATCAAGAGTAAATAAGATAACGAGCTCTGAGGACAGCAAGTAACATAGCCACAGGCCTCCTTCATCTCAAACATCGACGACCAAAGACTACAGCTCCTGACGGCACCTCATAGGCGGTCATGGTCTGTTCTGTCTTCTTTCCAATGTTTCCGAATTCATCTCTTTATTATCTAGAGTCTCGAGCTGGACCAGAAAATTCAAGATGTTTACAAGCGCATCCAGACCGAACGCAAG
Organism: Hygrophorus pudorinus; assembly: GCA_003314045.1. Classification (NCBI taxonomy): domain Eukaryota; kingdom Fungi; phylum Basidiomycota; class Agaricomycetes; order Agaricales; family Hygrophoraceae; genus Hygrophorus; species Hygrophorus pudorinus. The sequence goes on from QLPF01000068.1 coordinate 17,304, forward strand.
GTCTTAGAAGCCTCCCAGCTATTACGCCAAGCCACAACAAACCAGGAAGTTCTCAGAGGCAATGATGCGAAGATCAGGGAGGCCGAGCGATCGCTCTCGTATTTCGAGGCAACTCTCCGGGAACTGCAGGCTCGCAAACTTCAGCAATCGCAGCGCGATGATCACACGCGATCAGGCGGTTCTGGATCGCCTCATATCGGTGCACCGTCATATCCTAAAGGTGTGCGGTCATCCGATAGAGATCGTTCTCTTCCTCAAATTCCGGCGACAGTAGGCTTTGATCCGTCAGACCATACCGGTCGTCGTCCCATATCTCCGCAGGCAGGCAACATGGCCTCCTCAGAAGAAGGTGTTCACAGACCCAAAAACTTTACCAATCTTGACTTGATCAAAGCCGATACGCCCCATTCTACCGCAAAAATCTCTCGCATGCTTCATCAGCTCGAGTTCAAGCTTCAGGTTGAAATGCAGTACAAGAAAGGCATTGACAAGATGGCAAAGCTCTACCAGGCAGATGGCGATAAGAAATCAAGAGCGGAAGCCGAGAGCAAAAAGGTTGAAAGTGAAAAGAAAATTCAGCTCCTTCAATCTGCTCTCAAGCGGTACAAGAACTTGCACATATTGGACGATGCTGAAGGGGACGAGGAAGAACAAGGTGGTAAGTGTTTGTTCAACAATGCGACCGCCTGCTCAACGTCACTAAGACGGCCCAGGCACGGATGGCGAGCGCAAGGAAAATATGCGTTCGAAACCTCTGTCCGGAAAGCTGCAGGTTACTGTCAAAGGCGCCCGGGAGCTTGAACACGCCCCTATCATCACCTCGGGAAAATCTCGGTCCGCATCGAAGCAGATCAGAGAGACTTATGTCTCCTTGAAGGTCGAGGGTACACAACGCGCACGGTCGCTTCCTTCCCGTACGGATCGCTGGAATGAAGATTTCGAAATCACCGTAGATAAAGCTAATGAGGTTGAGATCGCTGTTTACGACAAGCAAGCTGGCGAGTTACATCCTGTTCCCATTGGTTTTCTCTGGATCAGGATAAGCGATCTAGTGGAGGCGTCAAGAAGGCAGAAAGTTCTCATGGAAAGTGGACAGGGGGGGTGGGTTACTGCTGGTGCTATGGACGGTTCTCCCAATGGCGGAATACCTCTGAATTCCGGAGATATCAGTGCTCCTCTCAGCTTTGGCGACATGTCGTCCGGCCCCGGAGCACCGTTTGCTGGTCAGGCTGAAGGCATCGATGCATGGTTTGCCGTGGAGCCTGCTGGCGCACTTTGCCTACATCTCAATTTCGGCAAGTGCTGTTTTCTCGACGCGCTGGCCAGGACTGACAGTTAATTAAACAATAGTCAAGGAGAACGTGCGCAAGCGCCCTTTAGACGCGCCTAATGGTTTGGGTCGTCAAGGCGCAGTTCGGAAGCGTAAAGACGAGGTGCACGAGATGAACGGACACAAGTTCGTTCAACGACAATTCTATCAACTTATGTTATGCGCCTTCTGCAGCGATTTCCTACTCAACGCCCTCGGATACCAGTGTGAAGACTGTCGATATACATGTCACAAGAAATGCTACGAGAAAGTTGTCACCAAGTGCATCTCGAAGTCTAACACCGGAGTAAGTCTCTACGGCGTGGTCTTGTCATTCTCCTTTCATCTCTACCGTTACAGGAAGGTGACGAGGAGAAGATCAACCACCGTATACCCCATCGATTCGAGCCTCTTACGAACATCCGTGCGACTTGGTGCTGTCATTGCGGTTATATGCTTCCTCTTGGACGAAAAAATGCGCGAAAATGTTCCGAGTGCGACATTACCTGCCACGCGAACTGTGCTCACCTGGTTCCCGATTTTTGCGGCATGTCAATGGAGACAGCCAACCAGTTGCTTCGTGATTGGCGCGACATCAACAAGGCCCGGGGGGGCAAAGTCGCCACAGCGCCTCGTCAGTCGGCTCACGCTCACGCTGCGCATCAGTATCAGCACGTCCCAGTAACCCCTCCAGTAGAACCGCCAATGACGCAACTCGGCAGTGGCATGGACCGCTTGATGCTTACCGGCGCTGAGGCTGGCCATCCTGGTGCCGAAACCTTTCCTGGACGTCAACAGACTCAAAGTCCATCTCAAGACTCTCGCTATTCTCCGCAAGCACAACAAACGCCTCTCCATACGGCGCCACAGGGTATGCCCCCAGGCGGTCGACCTCCTCCGGGCGCCAGAATTCTTGTACCTCCGGGATATCCGATAGACCAACAGATAATACCTCTTGGGCGTCCCGCGTCAGGTAGCTACGAGCAAACGCCTCAAACGGGGCCTGAGCAGGTGAGTATTCATCACCCCCTCATAGCCGCCGTTGACCTTCAGTCATATATCAGAGGCTATATCCACAAACTCAGCCAACTCTTCCTCCAAAACAGGCTGCGGTTACCCAACAAAGACCTATGCCGGAACGGATAGGTACAATTCCGCCCAACCAGCGTCAGCAGCAGGCTAGACAAGCTACTCGAAAGCGGAAAGTTGGCTTGGATGATTTCAATTTCTTGGCAGTCCTCGGTAAAGGGAATTTTGGTAAAGTCATGTTGGCTGAAGAAAAGAAGACCAACGGCTTGTACGCTATCAAAGTGCTAAAGAAGGAGTTCATTATCGACAACGATGAAGTTGAGAGGTAAGGATCTTCAAGTGACGAAACCAAAGTGTCTGACGCTTTGTGCTCAGCACTCGCTCCGAAAAACGGGTTTTCTTGGCTGCCGCGAGGGAGAGACATCCTTTCCTCCTGGGTTTGCACTCATGCTTCCAGACAGAGACTCGCGTGTATTTCGTTATGGAGTATGTGAGCGGAGGTGATCTAATGTTGCACATCCAACGAAAACAGTTCTCGCTGCGGCAAGCCAAGTTTTATGCTTCGGAAGTCCTCCTCGCTCTTGAATATTTCCATGCAAATGGAATTATCTATCGGTAAGAACTCCTGGTCGCCGATGAATTGTCTGTCGCTGATCAGATGTGAACAGCGACCTGAAGCTGGACAACATCTTGCTGACATTGGACGGTCATGTCAAAGTCGCCGATTATGGGCTGTGTAAAGAGGAGATGTGGTTTGGTCAAACAACCAGTACGTTTTGTGGTACTCCCGAATTCATGGCGCCTGAGGTGCGGGCGGCTACAGTTTCTATTTCTTTCGATAACCCTGATCCTGATATTGTCGCAGATCCTGCTGGAGCAGCGCTACGGCCGTGCTGTGGATTGGTGGGCGTTTGGCGTCTTAACATATGAGATGCTACTCGGACAGTCACCATTCCGCGGTGACGACGAAGACGAAATCTTTGACGCCATCCTTGAAGATGAACCTCTTTATCCCATCACCATGCCCAGAGACGCTGTTTCAATTTTGCAGAGGGTAAAGTCTCCTAAATCTGATGCATACGCTTCTCACCAACGTTATTTCAGTTACTGACACGAGATCCCACCCGTCGCCTGGGCTCTGGGAAAGAGGACGCCGAAGAAATCAAAAGTCATGCTTTCTTCAAGGACGTTAGTTTCGATGATGTATTGAACAAACGTATACCACCCCCATATTTCCCGACAATAGTATGTATGGTTGCTCTCATTTACACTCCACTTTGCTGAAGAGCTTTGCAGAACGGCAGTGCCGACACCAGTAATTTCGATGAAGAATTCACGAAAGAGCAACCCACTCTGACTCCGGTACACGGACAGCTGTCATCTAGAAACCAAGCTGAATTTAATGGCTTCTCCTGGGTAAGCCCAAGTATTATTTTACATTAAATCTATCTGACACCTCGTCCCCAAAGGTTGCCTCATGGGCAGACTTATAAGTTCCTTCGCATTTCCAGTACCCTCATCCGTATACTAGTTGTTGTGGCCTCTTGTACTTGCATACTGATAAGAATGTCATTATTACACTTTACGTCTCTGGGTTTTGGTTCGTCGAAATTGTATGGCCTCCCGTGCCAGGTAAACCAGGCGTTTGCTCCTCCATCGTATCGTCTCTCAGTTTGGGCCCGCTCATGAGCTCATAAAAACTACGCCATAAAGCGGCGATTGTCTGGTATTCTCGTGTCATCCCCAACACATCTTCGAGCTTCCGATTTAAAACATTTGTCGACGAGAGCAATTCCTCGAAACCCTGGAGAACCAATCTATCAGCTAGTGCGCATTTTCGGTCGAAAATACAGGCTCACAGAAGTAATGTCTCGGGAAAGTTTATTTCGCTCTCTTTCAAAAAAAGACGGGTCCTCGTGGTTTTGTGACATACTACCAGTTACTCGTGATTGCTACATGCATGTACATGTATACGGCGTCTACAATATTAATGCATCCAACCTGTGCCCAAGCCAAGTGACAGACTCAAGGTCTCCATTTCTTTTCTCAAATTTCTTACATCCTCCAACGTTGCCCGAGTTTTCCCGCCATTTGGCCCAACACTCATTTTGGCTAACAAATGTCCTTCCTCGAGGTCTCGGTTCTCTGTCAGTTTATCAACGACTTCCCTTTCTGCCAACTCTAAATGTTCACGAGCATGAGCCTCGGCTTCAAGGTCGCGTGGTGCGATATCCATAAAAGAGATATTCGCTAGCTGGTGAGCGATATGGCGGGTTTTGGCTATGGTCGAATCGCGGTCTGCCGTAGTTGGAGTGGGCAGGGACACGAGGAACGTGAGGATTGCGGAAGATATACCACGCAGTATGCCTAGTTCCTGTCCGAGTGGTGCGCCGACATTAACAAATCCATCATTGAAGCCTCCTTGAAGAGCAGCTTCTTTGCCAGCAGTTATTCCTTCTCGATACCCAGTCTAATAATATTCTATTGAAAGAAAGGACGATTAAATTCGATGACTTACACTGGTAAATTCGGAGGATATCTTGGTCCATTCAGCTTCCCTGGTGGTCTGGGGATCATTGTCCCAAGGAGAGTCCATAGTAATCATGTGACAATCATACTTTCTTCTCGACATAAAATGGCAGTAAAAGGTCGCCAGAAGAAACCAAATTCTCCTCCAATTAGACAGTCCAAAGTTAATGTCAATATTTTATTTCAGCGGTTGGTCGGTCTCTTCCCTTCTTACCTTACATCTAGCGCTTTTCCAATTGCAAAAGGCAACTCGCAGGTCTATTAACTGTAGCCCTAATTTCGAGTGCTCTCTGTTACTATTGGGCTGTGGAGGGTCAGAAACCCTGTGTAGAACATGACAAACTCTTCACTGTGGAGTCGAGGAGGGGTAAAGGTAAAGGTCTGGTTGCTTCTCGGGATATCCAGGCATGTTTAGTTCTACTTTGGCGTCCGGCTGTTATGTTGATTTCCCATAAGCAAGGGGAACTTGTGATTCGTGAAAAACCCTTTTTCTTAGTTCCTCTTAAGAGTGTGTGCTAATTGCTCGATCCCCTCAAATTTAACCCTCACTCTACAGCGACCTAGTTTCCAGCTCACCAACAGATCTTATAGCGGGTTTGGTCAACCAACTCAGCCTTAACGATCGTGACACTTTTTATAATTTGTCTTTTGTCAACCTGCCGTCTGGCTTTCGGCCCGAGGATCATCCCAAGGAGGTCGCTTTGGCGATATTTCAGACAAATGCAGTCGCTGCTGGTGTACGCGCAGGTATATTTCCTCGTATGGCCCGGCTAAATCACGGCTGCTCTCGGGCCTTCAATGTGGTTTATACATGGCGAGAGCAGGAAGGCCAGCTGATGGTCCACGCCCTGAAAGATATCAAGAAAGGACAGGCTAGTGTGCTATTTCACGATCCAACTGAGTTTTCTGACCGAGTTTTCAGGAGCTGCTGACGACTTATATGGATACTAAGAAATCTAGACATGAGCGCAGAGAATCATTGTCACAGAATTACGGCTTCCATTGCGCTTGCGAAGTTTGTTCGCTCCCGGAGGGTAAATCTCGAGTCTCTGATGGTCATTTAACCATGATGTCTGAGCTACATGGACAATTGGCTAGTTGGGGCCATCAACGGATAGATGGCAGGGAAGCCATTGGTATTATCCGAAACATCTGGGACCTCGGCGAAGATGAAGGGTACTGGAGCGAACGAGGACAGCTGGCTGCGAACGCTGCTTGGGTTGCCGCTGCGCATTCGGAGTATGTAACTAGTATCGGATTTTATTATGGGACCTGAATGATCGCTTGACAGTGCATCCGGTGTAATCGAATGGGCACGACTGGCCACTAAATGGTACGTTATCGAGCTAGGTGCCGACACTGAGCAAGTGTTGGAGATGGAGAAGGTGGTTACACAACCTCAGCGACATCGTATGTGGAGTACACGGAATGTGATGAGTGTGGGAGGACCCATTGGGTAAATTACTGTATTTGTGCCAAAACATATCCACCCTGAGGCCGATTGCCGTATTTACGTGTACGTGCGATTTTGAGTGGCTGATTCAGCCTGATTGCGGATGGCCTGCGGCAGGCCGCTAACAATAAACAAGTGATAACAAGACTTCTCTGATTTCTCTATCCCTCGTCTCACCTTTTCTTGCTGCTACCATGGTGGTCAGCTCCTCGTCGGATGCTCTTGTCCTCGCTTTGGGTGTCGTCATCGCTGCAGTATACCTCTTTCGTGACCAACTTTTTGCAGCCACAAAGCCCAAGGCTATACCAATTTCCCCCAACAAAGCATCCAATGGCTCGGGTAATCCTAGGGACTTTGTTGCAAAAATGAAAGAAGGCGTAAGTTCCACCATCTAGATTTGTTGCATACATTGACCTCGCAATCTTATCAGAAAAAGCGCCTGGTCATTTTTTTTGGCTCTCAAACCGGCACCGCAGAGGAATATGCGATCCGTATTGCCAAAGAAGCCAAGTCCAAGTTTGGTCTCACCTCTCTTGTCTGCGACCCCGATGAATACGACTTTGATAACCTTGACCAAGTTCCATCGGACTGCGCTGTCTTCTTCGTTATGGCCACATATGGCGAAGGGGAGCCAACAGATAACGCTGTGCAGCTGACCCAGAATCTGGCAGACGACGCCTTTGAATTCACAAAGGGACAGCATAATCTCCAGGGCCTCAAATACGTCATCTTTGGATTAGGCAACAAAACTTACGAGCACTACAATCTCATTGCTAGAAAGGTCGATGCACAATTGGCCAACATGGGTGCAATCCGGATAGGCGAGAGAGGAGAGGGTGATGACGACAAAAGCATGGAGGAGGACTATCTCGAGTGGAAGGATGGTATGTGGGATGCTTTCGCTACTGCGATGAACGTCGAGGAAGGCCAGGGCGGTGATAGCCCAGACTTCACTGTCACGAAACTCGATTCACATCCTCCCGAAAAGGTGTACCTTGGTGAGCTGCCCAAGTCTACCTCAAAAGGTGTTTTGTTTATGTACAACCTGTAGGGGAGCTTTCTGCCCGTGCTCTCACAAAGACCAAAGGCATTCACGACGCCAAAAACCCCTATCCTGCTACCGTTGCCGTCGCTCGGGAACTTTTTGAGGTCGGCGCTGTTCGTAACTGCGTTCATATCGAACTAGATACCGAGGGTTCCGGTATGACTTACCAGCACGGTGATCACGTTGGCGTGTGGCCAACCAACCCCGATCTTGAGGTTTACCGCCTCCTCTGCGCCCTTGGTCTTTATCACATGAAGGACACTGTGATCGGCATTGAATCACTTGATCCCGCTCTCGCCAAGGTGCCGTTCCCTGTTCCCACGACATACGCCACTGTCCTCCGACATTACATCGATATTAGTGCTGTCGTGGGCCGGCAAATCCTGGGCACATTGTCCAAATTCGCTCCTTCTCCGGCGGCTGGGGCTCTGACCCAATCTCTAAGTATCCACAAGGAAGAATACGCTGCAACCGTGGCTAGTGGCTGCCTCAAACTTGGGGAAGTGCTTCAGTTGGCCGCAGGTAACGATCTGACTGTCTCACCAACACCCGAAAATACAACTGCTTGGTCTATACCATTTGACATCATCGTCTCGTCGATTCCCCGCCTCCAACCCCGGTATTACTCTATATCCTCGAGCCCCAAGCTTCACCCCACTTCCATTCATGTCACCGCCGTAGTGCTCAAGTATGAATCGATTCCCAGTCAGCGCGTGGGAACAAAGTGGGTATATGGGGTTGGATCCAATTTCCTCTTGAACCTTAAACTTGCTACCAATGGCGAGGCTGCGTCGCTTACCAGTGCGACACCTCCAACCTATGCTCTCGAGGGCCCAAGGGCTGCCTACAAGCAAGAGAATCGGTTCAGATCGCCCATACATGTTAGGCGGTCTACTTTTAGACTTCCTACAAACCCCAAGAGCCCCATTATCATGATTGGTCCCGGAACAGTGTGTCTTTTCTTTACTGCTGTGTAAATCTCACTAATATTTATGGTTTAGGGTGTTGCTCCCTTCCGCGGCTTCGTCCAAGAACGTGTGGCTTTGGCTCGTCGCACGTTGGACAAGAACGGTGCGGATGGGCTCGCCGAATGGGGTCGCATCTCGCTGTTTTATGGCTGTCGCAAATCAAACGAAGATTTTCTGTACAAAGACGAGTGGCCGCAGTATACCGAAGAATTACGCGGAAAATTCTCCATGCATTGCGCCTTTTCACGCGAACCTCCTTATAAGCCCGACGGAAGCAAGATTTACGTGCAAGATTTGTTGTGGGACGACCGCGAACACGTCGCTGACGCTATTCTTAATGGTAAAGGATATATTTATATCTGTGGAGACGCCAAGAGCATGAGCAAATCCGTTGAGGAGACGCTGGCTCGAATCCTCGGCGAGGCCAAGGGGGGATCGGCGCAAGTAGAGGGTGTTGCTGAGATGAAACTACTGAAGGAGCGGTCGAGGCTCATGTTGGATGTTTGGAGCTGAATGGTTAGATCATTCACTAATAGCACATCATACTAGTCCTAGTTTTACGCTCTCCTATATTTTTACTGGCTCAGCGGGATACTTTGTATCTGACGATTAGACTCGGAATAGAAGATACTCTAGAACAGAATATCTAGAGTATTACAACACTATTAATGACTTTGGCTGGAAAAGCTTCACGGGGCGCGGCGGAACGCTTCAGTTTATCACCCCGATGCACAGAACAACCCTCAAGTTTTCAAGGCCCCCACGTCCGTCTAACCTATGGAACGCGAAACGTCCGTACACCTACTCTTCCAGTGATAACAAGGACCCTGCCCGTCCCAATTCCGCCAGTCCTCCACCTTCGCCGAGGACTTACGATTCGACGCTGTTGCCGAATCGTGTGCGGGAGTGGTCGGAGCAGGTTGGCCTTACTGTCAAAAGTCATGCAGACAATTTCACAGTAACAACGAAGACGGCTTTATCTCAACTTGGTTCTCAACTAAATAGAGTTACGGGGTATGAAGAAATAGAGGCATTGAAGAGACAAGTGACAGAACAAGGTATGAAGTCTTATCATACATTTTCGTTGGAATTGTTCCCTATTCACACCCATAGAGGTTCGAATAAATGCGACCCGACAGGCTGCCCGACAAGCTAAAAGTGCATATGATCATGTCGTCGGTCAGCGATCAAGTTCGCAGCGCGAAGTGAACGATCTGCTGCAGCGCAAGTCTATTTGGTCAGACAACGACGTAAGCCGCTTCACCACACTCATTCGGCAAGATCACCTATACGAGCAAGACGAAGCACGGACGAAAGCCGACGTTGACGAGACCGAAGACGCAGTGGAGCGGGAATTCAGTCAACTGATGAGGTCCATCCTTGCGCGGTACCACGAAGAGCAGGTTTGGTCGGATAAAATTCGAAGTGCTTCGACATACGGCTCTCTTGCCGCGTTAGGGCTAAACTTGCTCGTTTTCGTCGTAGCGATTGTGGTAGTTGAGCCGTGGAAGCGACGCAGGTTGGGTCAGACATTTGAAAAGAAGATCGAACAGATGAGCGTGGAGAACGCTGCGCTGGTGGAAGGTGGTATGAAGGAGATTGACCGGAGATTGGAAGAGCAGTCGCGACTGTGGTCAGAAGTCGTGCAGACTGCGTCGACGCCCAAGGAACCACATTGGCCACCACATATTGCCGATAACAACATGAACCCGCCTCCTTCTGCTCAGAAAGATGACAATCCTGGTCAGGATTGGGGATTAGGAGCTACCGTCGGGACAAGCGCTGTTGTAGCTGGGTTGATGGGCTGGCTAGCATGCAGTTGGTTCGGACGTTGATGTATGTAATGACCGTAGATTATATGAAAAAATATGCTCCGTGACTCGGACGTTCTGCAAGTGTGACAACTCAATGGCCTCTCCACAGGATGATCAGCATCTCGAAGAGCACCTGGCCAAAAAGGTGAAGAAAGCGGCACCCACCATTCTTGTGCGAGATGGAGGCAAATCATTATTGCCATTCTCAAGAGTTCAGAAAATAATCAAGGCGGACAAGGCACTTGCGGTATTCAATTTTTGTTGTCTATTCGCTGCTCATTTTCCACTGTTTTGAACAGGACCTTCCGATGGTGGCTAAAGAGGCTACCTTTCTGATATCCCTGGCCGCTGAGGAATTCATCAAACGGCTTGCAGAAGCAAGCCAATTGATTGCAAATCGCGAGAACAGAGCCACGGTGCAAGAGCGCGACGTCGGTATGTGCTTTCAATCATCAAGCAGAATTTACTGGTTACTAGTATATATATCCCAGCGACCGTTGTACGAAAGGCGGATGAATTTCTGTTTCTCGAGGGTGTGTGGGTTTCACAAAAAATAAAAAAAGTGAGGCCATAGAAATGCACACAGAGATTATTCCATGGATAACTGCAAATTCTCCGACCAGACGAAAACCCAACTTGAAAGGCTCGGAGACGTCGTCGTCCACACCGACGCTGCTGGATCAATATGTGGTGAAGGGCAGCACGTGATTCTTCTGTACTGCGACTCGGACTTGTACATGAAGGTCTTAACTACCTTTCATCCTTCCTCCTCTGTCTCCCTCTCCCTCAAATGTTATTTGACCTCGGAATCACACATTGAACATCTGGTAGTGGCAAAACTTAACAGAGTCGATGTATATTCTCTCAAACCCACAGGGTTAAGTCACGAATGTGGTCTGGAAATATGGGGCAAGATCCTTTCCCTCAAAGCTATTCCGGTAACTGTGCGTGCAATTCCAGTGTTGTTTGAAATGTACTGACAACGTCTGAACAGGGCTCTCGCTACTCGAATATTCTGGTCATGTTAGATCATCCTGATCCCGAACTGATGTTCCTGTCGTACTCTGTGTCTGCTGACGGTGCAGGTCTAACGACTATTAAACGACTATCGTTATACGAACGCAGTGCTCGCCAAGCGGAATATTTTAACGACATAGTATTGAGCCCTAGCGGCCAATTGGCTGTTATGAGCTGCTATACGGGCAAACTCAAGCTAATTCTCCTGAAATACGGGAATTACGAAAGTGAATTCGACGTATCGTGTGTTATTATTCTGCATGTATGCTTGTTACATCCTCACTTATATCTGTCTAGAGTTTCAGAACTCACCGTCTTAGCTCTGGCATTTATTTCATCCACACATGATGCTCAGACGTTAGCAATTCTTCACTTCGATAGTGAGGAACGCATACAGCTTTTATCACGCGATATCCACATGGAAGATCTAGAGTTATCACACTCGCCCTCGACACTTTTGCCAAACACTGCCATTTCTGCGAAAACCCTTCCGATGAACGAATCCCTCCCAATCTTGGTTTTTGTCCCTCCAAATGAGGTCCAAGGTTTCCCTGGCGGCGTTCTTCTCATTGGAGGGAGAAAAATCATGTTCTTCGAGTTAGCTTCTAGAGATTGGCAGGAGAAACATAAAGGAAAGGAGCGGAGGTTAGAGACGAGAAAGAAAAGCATGGACATGAGCGAAGTGCAGAAGGCTAAACAGAAAGAACTTGAAAGGCAGTCGAGAAAACGGAGACCCAACGCCACTGTGGAGTGGCCATGGAGTGAAGTTACTGCGTGAGTTGACTGCAATCGATGGCGCCGAAGGCGTTAGTTGATATTTCGTTCTTGTAGCTGGTGTCACATTGATAACGTCTCTAGGAGATACTGTCTTGGTGATTCATTTGGCAGACTCGTGATGCTGTCGTTAGATATCTCCGCGGACAATGAGCTTACACTACTCCCACTCGGCGAGTCCTCACCTGCTACTACTCTCACATACCTGACAACGCAAGTCTTGTATCTTGGCTCGCACATGGGAGACTCGCATCTTCTACGAATTAACTCAACTCCCGTCAGCGCACTGGACTCTCCCACTCTCATCATACCGGTTGATATTACTACCTTACCCCAATCGCTAGCTTCATCGGCTGCGAAAGTAAAAGGAGAGGCAAATTCTCACACAAAGCAAGGGCAGGGATGCATTATTGACGGCCGAGGAAGATACATCAGTGTGCTGGAGACCTATAAAAACATTGCACCCATCTCGGATGCCGTGATAGTGGACGTGGATGGGAGCGGACAGGTAGGTTATCTTAAATCATTGTTAAATCTGTCCATAACGGTCCACGCAGCGTCAAATAGTCACTTGTTCTGGCGGGCAGAATACTGGATCTATAAATGTTATTCGCAATGGCGCTGATTTTGAAGAGTTAGCTGTCATTGCAGGCATCATCAATGTGACAAATATTTGGCCAATACGAGCCACGTTCGAGGACAAGTTCGTCTTGTTTTATGCTGTCTATGACCATTTTGATAACGTGTGGTTAGGTTGGACACTGACATAGTGGTGTCGACCCTTCAAGACACTCACCTCTTTCGACTTGAAGGTCGAAACTCTCTGTATCGTGTCGAACCGGCCTCCATAAGCTTCATCGCGAATCAGCCCACTCTCGCCCTAGCCAACATTCCTAGAAGACTTCGGAATACAGAACAGGCTACGTCCTACTACAAAAATTCCTCCCTTGTCATCCAGGTCACTCCGAAGGGAGCCGTTTTGCTGGAATTTCAGGTCTCCTCGGGCGAGTACACTCAAGTGAGTAAGGTTTGGACGCCCGACCGAATGGCAGACAATCCATTGGGCGGCTCTCTGACCTGGAAGGGGCGGGAGGTTGTTGCCGCAAGTATTAACCCCAGCCAAGTCGCGTTAGCGCTGAGCGGATCAATATTGGTGCTTCTCAATCTGTCGGAAAATGACGAGTTCAATGTCATGAGGTTAGTCTCCCGTCTGTCCCGTTCCAGCATAACATTTTACAACTATACAGTTACCGTGACCTCTCTCTAAACGGATCTGAAATATCTGCCGTTTCATGTGCTCCTCCGGATCCTGCCAAATATTTTTCCACGTACATCGTGGTCTCTTTCTGGCAGTCCAACCACATCGAATTAATTTCAATTGAGAGGTCTGAGCCCCATTTGCGATCATTGTGCAGAACGCGTGCACTTCCATCTCTTCCTCGCTCCCTACTGCTGCTTAATTTTGACATGGACCAGGCAATTGGTCTAAACAACTACGCTCATCTACTGGCAGGCTTGAGCGACGGTACTGTTGTATCATTTGTGCTCAAGAACAAGGAGTTCAATGATGAGAAAATTGTCGCTTTGGGTGATTCTCCCGTTTCTTTGACTGCCTGTGAGGTCGATGGTAGACGGACGGTATTTGCATGTGGCAGCAGAGTATCAATTTTTTGTTGGGACAAAAAGCGACTCCATCAATCTTCTGTTTTGCTCAAGGTACGCCTAACTTGGCTTGCTTACGATCTCGCTCATATTTCTTGCTAATAGGATGTCGTCACGGCATCTCGTCTTAATACCCAAAATTTCTACTCTTGCCTTATATTGGCTACACCTACGAGCCTTTCCATTGGCAAAGCCAGAGACTTGGACAAAATCCATATTCGTTCGGTAAGTGTTTGAATTTGTAAAGGTACTGTTTTGGCAACTGTGTTACAGTTCCCACTGGGTCTCGACAATCCACGACGGATTACACATGATCCATTACTCAACATATTTGGAATATGTTGTGTTCGACCGCAGCCAATAAGAGTTGGTGATCCGGAGTCCTCAAGAAGCTCATTCAGACTGCTTGACGGCACCTCCTTCAGTCGTAAGAGGCATATGAATCACATTTTTTCCACTCAGATAACTGACCTCGCGAGGTACCCGTGTAGACCTAAGCCAGTTTAATTGTGAGCCAGATGAAGAAATGACGGCTGTTGAAACACTGGCTCAAGGCGGTTCCATGTCGTTCTTTTGCGTGGGGACCTTTTACTATCAATTCACTGAGCACGAGCCGACAGATGGGCGATTGCTGGTCTTCAGTGTCAATAGTAATGGACGGCATGCTGCACATTCTTCTCAGCTTTGTTTGATTGCTTCAGTACATGTACATGGGTGCGTCTACGCGTTGGCGACTATTAACGGCTTGATCGCAGTGGCTGTAAACGCTTCGGTATGTGGCCAAATGCCGAAATCTAGCGGGCCGTTGAACTAACAAACTCCGAGGTCGTCATATTCCGTATAGCGAGACAGGATCAGTCTGCTACCTTACAGAAGGTGGCGGAATGGACACATAACTATGTTGTGCGGAACCTCGTGTCCCATGGCGAAATTCTGGTCCTTGGAGACGCAATAAACTCCATATCTGTTCTCAAACTGGCAGGAGGCAAACTTCAAACCGTGGCCAGAGATTACGGACCTCTGTGGCCTGTTTGTGTGCAAGCTTTGGACGAGAGGACTATCATTGCAGCTTCAGTGAGTCACCTCGAACAGCCGGAGGAGTGATCAATTGACCGATGCACTCAAGGGTGACTTGAATATATTCACTTTTGCATTGCGACATTCGGAGACGCAACTGGTTTTGGAGCGTGAGGGAAGTTATCATGTGGCTGAGATGATCACTAAATTTATCCCTGGTGCGTATCTCTGTTTCTTGTTCGTGCATTGTTACATCTGGCGGATTTTTCAAGGTACCTTGACCTCCCCTGACATATCCCATGACTTTCTACTTGAAGCGAAACAACTTTTTTTCACCTCTTCGGGTCGCGTAGGCGTTATTCTTGATATTGGGGAGGCCTTGTCGTTACATATGACGGCCTTGCAAAGAAACATGACAAACATTGTAGCAACAGGTCATGACAAGTGAGGTCTGCAAAGCCGAGGGCAATCCACGTACTCACTCAAATTTCAGATTCAGGGCTTCGAAGAATCCAAGAGACCATAGTGATTCTGAATTATCGTCATTCGGGTTTCTCGACGGTGATCTTTTGGAGCAACTTCTGGGTTATGATCAAGAACTCGTAGAAAGAATCTGTGCTGGGGTGTGTGAGATTGAACGTCTCACAATGCCTTTGTCTCAGATACAAAAGTTTCTGGAGACACTTCGAAGTATGCACTAAAATTTGTCTGTCATAAGAGATTGTCCGTTTGTAATATTATTATTCCGCAAATCGGTCATATGGTGGGACGTAGCAAGTAAACGAATAATTAATCTAGGCTGAAGACGCGCAAAGAAAATCACTGCCAGAATAGTAATCGCATGACCTGCAAGGGTGGGATGGATGTGATTTCTTTCGGAGACAAGTGACCCTGATCCACATCGATATCTGTATGCGGAGCGAAGTAGAATCCTGCTGTGAGTACAAGGTAGCTGTAATCGTTTCATTGATGAGTTGATGGACGAGCAACAGTGACATTGACAAACTCACCTCAGTATAAGTATACTGCCTCGATGGTAATTACTTTTGGCCTCAATATAGGTGTAAGTCATCAGGAAGACGGAAAGAATAATGACGACAACATCCCATCTTGGAAAGATGAGCCTATTGCATGACAATTGGTCAGCTGATATTTCAATCGAGTGGATGCGGGCGTACGTGAAGGTATTGGCGACTTTGCCCATTTGATCCGGGGCATACCAAGCTGAAAACGCGACCATGGCTGGAATTTGAAGAAGGCAGACTTGCAATGCGTAGGCTGATCCGATCTCCATGCTTTCCCAAACGTCTCAGCTTTAGCCTTACTGGCGAAAACGTACTGTACACACCTCAAGGCAATGTTACCGTTCAGAGCGAAAGAGATCGCATTCATGAATTCTGTTGTGTTGGGCACAAGAGCAAACAGAGTGACACCCAAGAATTTTTCGTCGATGCCAGAGCCTTCCAATATAGCATCCACAACATCAACAAGGATTTCTTTGAAAAATATGAATTGCATACGAAAGAAATGATTAATGAAAGCTCACCAGCGATAATGGCATAAAGCGCAGTGCATGCAAGCAGAACACTTGCACTGGTTGTTCGGCTCCACGACGGTGCGTCGTGTCCCCCGTGGCCGCCAACTTCATCTCCTGTGGCCCTGGCCCTAGCTGGTGAATGAGATTGAGTCTGTTGGTGTCTGAGCGCGCTGACTGTAGCGACAGCGACAGCCCTAGTGAAGTCATCCGTGGTCATAGTCTCAGGCAAGCGCATGTTGTGTAATCCAGTGTTCTTGACTGCGTGGTCGACGCTCTCCAATACAGGTGTAAATGCTGGTTGCTGTGTCGCTGGTGAGTTGGCATACGAGACACGCCGAGTAAGACTTGGGGACACGGGCTGGCCTTGAAGCTTTGCAGGGGGCGCAACCAGCGAACCGGGCTGTGATTGATCCATAGATCTAGGCAAAGGAGTTTGAGAACGAGAAGGAGCATTGCTTCCAAGATTTGTTGCCGTGCTTGGTTTGTGGCGCAGTGATTGTGGTGCGCGTTGAGTGTTGTTGGTCCCCCCTGGGACTAGTCTGTGGTAGATTGACAAGCGGTTATGGCCGGTCGAGCCGGCTAAATCCATCGGATGCAGAAGCTGTTGTGGATTTTGCCAGATTTGAGAAGCATGAGTACGTAGAGAGAACCAAAGACCGATGAGGTAGGACTGTCGAAATAATGACATATATATCATGTCGCAAGAATAACCCAAGACTTACAAACAGGAGGATGGCGGCGCAGAAGTACATAAGACTTTTGACGGTAGACTGATAAAATGGATCATCTACGGGATCGGGGTGCTGATAATAGCAATGATCGCACACCCAGGGTGTACGAACTCTAACTGCAGGTTGCGCAGGGCATCCACTGCAAACGAGCTGGAACTATTGTCAGAGTACATCAGCTGTGGATATCGTGCAATTGACAACTAGGAATAAACCAACGTTTCCATATGTCTGATAAAACAAAGTGGGGGTCAGAGTGCCGATAATTGCCATGATCAACATCATGCTTGTGACGCCAGCACTTTTGGCGTTGAATTTCTGCTCTTTTCTTCTTAACGCCCCACTGCACATACTCATCCCGGGCATCAACAACACTCCAGCCAGTAGACTTCCCACGATTGAACCTTCAACGAGATGGCCTTTTCCTTGAGTAAGAGCCATGGCATAGAGGATTATCTCGATGATCGAACCAAATGTGGCATTGATAACCGCACCCATCCCGATGGACGATTGCGCCGAAATTGATGCTACTGCCATGCCAATGAAGTAGGACAGTGGTATGACGCTGGCCAAACTCAAGAAGAAAATGAGTCCACGAGAGCCAATCAAAGCAAGAAAGGCGGGGACGTGTTGTCCAGCTCGCTCGCGCCTACCGACCATAGGAAGTAGAACGAAATCGTCAAAGATGACGAAAAAGACAATCGGGAGCAAGTTGACAAACATGATGTTTACTCCACCAACTGTATATTTGTAATACTGCCAACCAACTGCCCTGTACGTGCATAGCAATACAGTAGAGGCTGGCGAGCCCGACGGCGCGGCTTGTCCAGCTGCAAGCCTTGGATGCTTGACGGAGAACTGAGGGCGCTGAGGGGGATCTAATCCATCCGTCCTGTCAGGTGACGCTGATTCGACGTGAGGTGAGGCCACTACAACAGCCGGAGGTGCTGCGCAAAAACGGATGGTTGTAGGTTGTTTGAAGATATGTTTAACCAAAGCCCAGTTAAGTTTGGCCATGGGAACGGTGATCACCAGAGCCCAACAGGCGATGCAAACGACGAGCATGAGCGGCGCAATGACGGATACGAATGTTAGCCAAAAACAAGCTCTGCCAAGCCAGTCTCCGGATTTATTTGGTTTGAACATCTGGGGTGATGGTGATGCGGATGCGGAAAGCGGCAGGGAAGTAGCACCGTAAGATCTCGAGGGCATAACAGGGGTATTACGCAAGTCGTCGACAGTCGGGAGTAGAGAGGTGGTCTCACCAGTTACGTTAACTGAATTCCAAGAAACAGAATGGGAATGTTGTGTGTGGTAAGTATTGGGAGTGATGGTGGAATGTTTCGACAGAGGGACTCCGACCGTACCAGGAAAAATTTCGGGTTCAGGTTGATTGAGAGCTGATGGAGACGACCCACGAACAGTGTGACTATCTGAACCTCCGCAGGGCACCCGTTCGCTGCCAGGTGTACTTTCTTCGTCATCAGCCACTTGCGAGTTCGAAGCGTCTTCAACAATGCCTTCAACATATTTTCCGAAAGGCCAAGCGAGATACCATCCAAGACCGAAAACGAGAGAGGAATATGATTTTCCACCCTTAGGGACGACGAATAGCAAAGCAGAGATGACGAAACAACTTATGGCGAGCCACCACCCGAAAAACAGGATCCAGAATATGTTCCCAGGAAGTAGGTGACGTTCAGCTTGGGCAGAAGGAACGGAGTGCAGAGCCTCGTCGGCATAACGAGTGACCGACCTAGACTTCTTGTACAAGGCAGGTTTCCAGATAGGAAGCCCGAAAGGATGCTCGACATTGATGAGGGATTGGCGATCCTTCAAAGTGATTGGGTCTAGGTCCCTTTCGCTGCCGTCTTCAAGGTCATCATCGTCTGTGTCTGGATCAACGGCCAGAGATTGACTTCGATGGTGACCAGGCCCATTAGGTTCATCATCACCATCACTACCCTCGTCCTCTTCGCTCAAAGTACCTCTATCAGCACGGAAACCCCGAGCAGTTACACGAGAACTGCTGACACTGTTACTTCTTCCCCCGCGCGTGGTTGAACTTGTTGACATGCTACGTACCAGAATAGGTGGCGGTTGAGGAGTAGGAGATATGGGTCTTGTAAAGCAGGAAGTGCCAATTTGATGTTGAGGCGTTTCTGTTGACCACTGTGAGCTGTCACTGATAGTGTGAGGAAGTGAATCGTCCCCGTCGGTCGTCTGATCTGACGATGGCGACTGATTCCACATCCTCAAAGTGCGTGCACGTTGTTCAACTTGTTATTTAATTATTTAATTATTTAAATTTAAATAATCATTAAAATATAGGTTGGTCCATTGTCACTTTCTCAATAGTTTCTCGTGAAGCTCCGCGCCCCTCAACTTCGCCTTCAAGTACTCAAGACGTGCTTCGTAACGTCCCGTCACCTCCGCGCGTCGTCTTCGAACATCCACCCTTTCTGCTACGTTCCGGCCCTCGATGCCACTGCGCAGCCCAACCGTGTCAGAAGACGGCATCCCATCCCCCTCCTGGAATGCACTCAAAGTTGAATGGCCATTGCTTCTTGGCAGGCTGACATTTGAGCTACCTTCGATCCCTAGCATTCCAAGATATAACGGCAAAGCGGGAACTGGGGGCGCCGCACTGTGCCCTTGAGACGAAACGGAGGACAAAGAATTTTTACGTCGCAAGGACGTCGGTCGTGAGGGAGCTCCTGGCTTCGTCCGCACTCTCCGGCCAGAGTATCCAGACCGTGTCATGGATGGTGTTGTTCCGATCGACGTGCCAGATCGAACCGATACGGTGTCGCTGTCAGGTCCATGGTGATATGACCTCCCATCAGGGATGAGTGTCCATGTCGAATCCACTCCGTTTCTTTCATCCACTGCCTGTATGATAGGCAGCACAGACGGTAGAGGGTGTAGTTGATGTCGGGTCATCGTGCTTAATTCGAGACCGTTAAAGGCATCCATTAGTCTCTTCCCTTCGGCTTCTACTGCCCAGATTTCCTGCCGAATGTCCTTGACCGTTTTCAAGTTCTCATCATCGAACACACTATGGGGGTTTCCGGGCATAATATGCTTAGCCTCACCCACAATGTGCGCCGGAAATGACGATGGCGGAGTGACTAGTTGTCGTAGAGGCTGATAACGTGGAAGGCTGTGAGACGAAACTAGGTGGGGTTCATGGTAGGCCATTCGTTCCGAAATACCAGAAATTGGGAGGTCATTGGGAGCTCGGGATGCTACTGCTTGGAGAGATGAACTACTGCTTTTCTTGTAAACTATACGTGGAAAGATGGTGCGCCGAAAGACATTGGAGCCTCTGGAGTTGCTAGAAAAGATGCTGGCTGTGTCATTTGAAGGTTTATCGTTGGAGGTAGATGCAGATTTTCTTCCTGTTGCGCGCCGTAATAGACTGGTCACACCAGATGAGATAGAACTCTTGGATTTGATCGAAGGTGAGCGGGAAGAGTTCACATGAAAGTTGTTAGCAGAAGTTCTCTGGGTTGAGCAAGATGCGGACACTGATGAAAATATAATTTAGCCCGAAAACCAGAAGGAAACGCGACAGACAAAGCGCACGTGTACCATCAACTATAGAGGGCGGATGTCTAGCTAAAGGAACAACGGAGGCTTCTGTGGGTACAGATGTATTGCTGGCGAAGCGTTCAAACAAGTTGTGACGAAGGAGTCGGTATTCGTCATCACTAAGAAAGCGTAGTAAATGGTCTGAAACTTAGTCGCCTCCGTGGGCTAAATTAAAGAATTGGGCGTACTGACTTGAGCAAACCCTCCGAATTGGCCATTGCCAATTCGTCAAGTCGCTGTGCAAGTGTCATGCTAAGTGTATCGTCAGACGAAGTCCTTTTGGTGACCGCAAAAAGACGAACGTGATGGCATCTGCGGACATGCGTGGTATCGAAGAGCCATTTTTAATACCGTTTGTGAGTGGATGATGAGGGGAATGTGTCTGGGGAAGAACTAAGCTCATCTAGGTCTTCTTGCGCACGGCCCACGCGTCGGAATTCCTTCTCCTAAATCATCATCATGTTTCCCTCTAAGCCAGTGACAACCCTCAATCCGCGAACGACGTCCTACGAATTCTTGGGTCCAGTGGGCGCATTTATCATAACACTCGGAGTACCTACCACGACGTACGCTCTATACTTTGCGTGTTCAGAACAATCAGGCGGATGTCCTCCTACGATGGCGATTTCTCATGTAGTTCGTGCGCTTTCGAGTACTGCGTGGTGGGCTAGCCTTTGGGATACAAAAGCGTCTATCATATACGTATCTTGGTACTTCTTTTGTGTGCTGTCGTGGTATTTTTTGCCGGGGGACTGGGTCCAAGGTGGGGCATTGCGGTCTGGGCAGAAGTTGAAATACAAAATCAACGGTATGTACTTCTTGCATGCACCGACATTCGAGTCCTCATCTCTGCGCAGCCTTTTCAACCTTCCTGCTTGCATTGGGAGTGACCTCGGGGTTCATATTGCGTTTTGGTCCCCAGTGTTTCACTTTTTTCTATGACCATTGGATTGGTTTTGTGACTGCATCCGTCATGATGGCCACACTTCAGGCGGTTGCATGTTATACTATGTCATTTCAGAACGGTAAACTACTGGCATTAGGGGGCAACACCGGCAATCATATCTACGACGTGAGTCGTCGCGTTTGGGATTGTCCAAAGGCTGAACTTGTTGAGTCTATTATAGTTCTTCATCGGTCGCGAATTAAACCCTTCGATCGGCTCCTTTGATGTCAAAACATTCAATGAACTCAGACCCGGCCTGATTCTTTGGGTGCTGATCAATATCAGCATGGCTTGCGAGCAAGCTACCCGTCGAGGAGGCCTCCGACATGTCACAGACTCCATGTGGCTGGTAGTGGCATTCCAAACGTGGTACGTAGCCGACGGGCTATACAACGAGGTACGCGTAAATGCATTGTTATGCACAAGTTTCAACTGAATAATTTTTTCAGCCAGCTATATTAACGACCATGGACATAACCACCGATGGTTTCGGTTTTATGCTTTCGGTCGGCGACCTTGCTTGGGTGCCCTTTGTATATTCTCTCCAGACTCGCTATCTTGCTTTTACGCCTGTGGAGCTTGGGCCTATCTGGACTGCTGTCGTGTTTCTTGTGAATCTTTCGGGTTACTATATCTTCAGGGACGCAAATGGAGAGAAGAATGCCTTCCGCAATGGGCAGAATCCTAAACGTAGGTGTGTGTCCAACTCCGCCTTGCTCATGTACTCAAGAAAGGCAGATTTGGAATACTTGACAACGGTTGGTGGATCCAAACTTCTGACATCTGGCTGGTGGGGCTTATCGCGGCATCCTAACTATCTGCAAGTTGTTTTTATTGCACTATCGGAAAGGTGGAATTAATTGTTACCGAACAGTGGAGACCTCCTCATGGCTCTTGCATGGTCTCTTCCAACCGGATTTGACACACCAATCACCTACTTTTACGTGATATATTTCACTATTCTTTTGATACACAGGCAACGGCGAGACGATGAAAATTGTGCTAAGAAGTAAGTTGTTCTCTTTTTCCTAGGATCCTCAATGTTGACGACTACAAGGTATGGGAAGGATTGGGAAAAATACAGGGAACTCGTTCCATACCGCATCATCCCTTACATTTATTGATAGGTGCAGTTGAGTATCTCAAATGGAAATGGTCTATCTTGCATGTGAGTGAACCTGCCTCTTTCCCAGTATTTTGGTCTGAGTAATTGTGCTGCAATTAGTAAAAATACAATTCTTTCAACACCTTGAACAGCTTTTGAGATCTCACTCTGGCGGTTTCATTTTGGCTGGCTGGAATGTGTATAGTAATAAAGAAAGATTTTATTTGGCTCCCCTGGGAGCTGCTTATTCAGCCCTTTATATAGACATAGCTAAGTAAAATCAAAAATTATAAATCTTTTTGCTTGAGATGTAAAATTACACCAGCTGTGCCAAGGTTTAACCAGGATTTAAATTGTTTTCTAAAGGGTATAGCCAAATATTATATTCAGAAAATCATTTGAATTATTAACTTTACCTTTGTGGTGAAAGGTGAATCCACATATATAATTTCGAAACAGCTCCAATTCAGCACCTTGTCACAGGGTGTCACATGTCAAATTTGGGTGATACAATAAAACACCTGTAACTCACTCAATTCTGCACAGTTTCCCCTGAAATTTTCGATCTGAAAATCCGAATATATTAGCTATGTGTTGGCCACATCAAAAGGGCACAATTTATTGTATTTAAAACTGACATTTTCTGCCTAATTGGGCCATTTCCCCCAGTTCAGGGCCTCTAGCAATGGGAGGGTGAAACCAAATGGTCTAAAACTGTTTAGACATCTTCTCTAACATGTTATCCATATGCTAGAATAGTTTGAACCACCTTCAACTACAGCCTGGGGCTTGAGAGCCATTACATGTCAGGTCTTCCTGAGATGTCCCAATTGGGATTATTGAAGAAGACTGGCTCTCAAGCTTCAGGGAATCTCAGGAGTGCCCAAAGTATCCCATGATACAAATAGTAAGATGAATTTCTGAGGACCCCGAGAAAATGAGAGCAGTTAATAAACATGATTTACATGAGTCTTCGTTGCACTTCAATGAATGCCCCGAATTGTTGTTGGCTGTACATTGTTCGGAGTGCACTGTCCATCCTGCCCTCTGCCCTGTCCACCACCCTGCCGTCCACCTTGCTCTCTGCTGACATAGACCATATGGGCCAAGTATGTCTTGTGCTGTCTCATTTCCAACCTCACTGTTTCTGCAAGTTTTACCTGTCAAACAAGGTCGACTGGTTCTCCCTCTTGACATTCAATGGCGGTATTGTTATCGTGCAACCATTCAGTTCAGGTAAGTCATTGCAACCTCATCACCATCTTTTTTTCACATTTCTGCTGTCAGACGACTTGGAAGTCCAATGCAACTTCTCCTACTCAATCCGTGACAATGTTGCTGTTGTCCAACTATTCAGTTTACTTAGTTCTGTCTTGATAATGGTCAGTCCCGAGTCCAATGTGTCCTACCAAGCGGGAAGACCACTAATTTCCATCATCAACTTTGACACACATCTCAGATGTCTGACTGCTGTGTCCTTGTCTGGCCATTCACTCATCTGTTCCCTTGGATTTTATTACATATATCTTGTTGTAGTACCTGACATATAAAAGTGCATATCCCAGCACTTGATCTTCCCTGCCAAGCACGACAAGCCAACCCCATCATGCCTAAGGTCACCACCACCCCATGTTCCACCCCATGTTTACCACAGCCATCTCCTCATAATCATATTCTCAAACAACAACAGCAGGAAGCCAGAAATTTGACAACATGTGATCACTGTGACAGCCCACTGACAATGTCCACATTTCTGTAGTAAGTTTTGTTGGTTATCATTTCCCCACTTACTTATCATAATTTGTAGCCCCATTGATGGCAATGACAAGCCGGTAGAGCTGGCAGTAATCGACAAGTGGCTTCGTGCACATTCATGCCCCTTCCCGCAGTGTATGTGTGGCAAATATTGCTGTTTTATTGCAGTTCGGACTGGTAAACATGCTGGTAAACATGCATTTGCTTGCGGCCTAGAGTTTATGTGTAGCTTTTGGAGTAAGTTTATTAGGTTCCATAGCAATCTTGAATGACAGCTGCTCACATCCCTTTCAGTTGTCATCGAAGATATCTTGCATTCAAAGGAATATGGTATAATCTTTCATGACTACACTTGTGAGTACTCACTAGCTTATTTGTTTGTATTACTCAAATATGCCCTTAGTGCAAGGAGAATCTCACAGCGATCCAAGTACACTCTCCAAGTCGGAGCTAGGAGAGTCCCACAGTAATCCTGCCCCGATTCTCACACTTTGTCTGCCTCCCCTACCCGGGCCCTCACACTCACTCTCAAAGAGCAAAAAATCAGAGAACTCGAAAGCCAACAGCAAGTCAGAGGCTAAAGGCAAGCAATGTGAACTTCAATCTCCTAAGCACAACTGATATATCTAGCAGCATTAGATTTCAGTGATTTCTCATCGCCCTCACCACCACTACCGGCAGAAAGCTTTGACAAAATCTTTCATCTCCCTGCAGACATATAACATTCCGAACCTATTCAATATGTTGTTTGGTAAGCCCGAGACTCTTGGAGTCAGTGAGGATCAGTCCAATATAACAGATAAAGGTACATCAACTTGTACAATAACGCTATCTTGATTTTTATTCCATTATATCACAGGCTCGGTTGAGGCCGCATTCCCCAGTCTAGTGTCATCAGTAAAATCTCACTCAACCACAGGTTTCGGGGCCTGCATCAGGGAAGTAAGGTTAACCTGACAAGGCCTTATATAGCATTATAAGATAAAAGAGGGAGGTGAGTGAGCAGGGGGTGGGTGACGGTTGATTACACAGGCTGTGTTAGTAATTAATGAGACATGTGCAGTGCCATTGGCAATAGCGAGGGAGCAGAGACACAGCCCAAAGAACGGTCGAGAGCGGTCGACAGGCTCCATTGGCCCGATAA
>QLPF01000071.1:0-24778 GCA_003314045.1 Hygrophorus pudorinus
CGAACACTACATAGACGTAGCAAACCTAGACCAGTATGATATCATACTAGGATCAGGATTTATGCACAAGCATAAGGTCGTGCTCAACTTCAGAGAGGAAAAACGTGCAGCATTCATAATAAATGGTGAATGCCATGTCAAGCATACAGGTGACTTTGGTTTCCCAAAAGGGGGGAAGAAGCTAATACAGCTAAATAAACCACCAATGGTGGACATAAAAGTCGAAGCTAGTACGGCTTCTATGATAAAAAGAGCCATCGACACAGTCATAGCCCAAAAAGCTATAATAAATAATATTGCCGGCAAAGGCAAAGAGAAAGAAACGGTCATGGTAAGACCGCAGGCTGGCCTGGAAATGCCAATAAAAAGGACTAACCAGCCTACAGCTATGCCGGCTAAGCTACACTGCAATATGGTAGCAGGACCCAGCAAGGATCCAAACCTAAAGTGACTTGAAGGTCACAATGAAAAGCCAATGGCAGATCATGGCAAAAAGCCGAGTGAACAAGTGGACACACAAGTTCACCATAAGCATGCTGGCAGACAACCGTTGATAGACACGAACGCTCATGCAATGCTGACCCAGAAATGGACAGAAAGCATAAAAGACCTAACGGTCCCAGTGCCTTTGGGGATGCCTCCCATACGGGCATTGGAGCACTTTACGGTCAAGGACTGGAGTGGCGCAAAGCGCGTCCAGCTGGATTCCTATCCAAGAAATTCACACCAGCCCAGTGCAATTATCATACGTGGGAACACGAATTAATAGCCATATTAGAGGCTTTAGTCAAACGGAAAGATAAGCTCATTGGCTGACGATTTATCATGGTAACCGACCATAAGGCATTGACCTTTTTCAAATCAAAGATACACATGTCTGATAGACAGACACAGTGGTGTGAATTCTTATCCTGCTTCGAATATGATTTGGTTTACACCAAAGGAACCCTGAATAAGGTAGCGGACTCCTTATCCCGGTATTATATCACCGACGAATCATCAGAATTACACTCACTGAGTGATTACCTCAATGTAGATACACGAATAGACCCTAGCGGGGACTTCACAACGGAAAACCGTAAGAATGAACTAAAATCAGGTTTCCCTGAGCCAATAATCGTGGCAGCACGAGGAAAGGTGATAGCTAAGCCTTTTATTCAACCCGTTGAAATGGTGCCAATTCACTTGAAATCATCAAGCGATTTAATGGCTCAATTAGGCCAATATTACAAAGAGGATGGCCTCCTCAACAAAATAATAGTGGCTCCCGCACAATACGCAAGCTATTGGCTTGATGGACAAAAATTATACATGACAAGTCGTGAACATAAACCAGTACTGTGCATCCCAGACGCATTATGGAGAGGGAGGAGGATCCCCAAAATAATAGTTGATAACGCTCACAGCGTATTAGGCCACATTGGCCATGATAAGACCCTAAAGTACCTCAGAAATTGGTACTGGTGGCCCAAAATTATGTGCGATATGATTGTGTTCTGTGAATCATGCGGCAAATGCCAAATGATAAAGACAAGTAATCAGCGCCCAGCAGGACTGTTACATAGTCTACCGATTCCTAATCGGCCATGGGCCTCAGTAGGCATTGACTTTATGGGACCGCTCCCTGAAAGTAACAGATACGACTACATAATGGTCGTCATATGCCGATTAACTTCCATGCTACATTTGATAGCTACCGTTATCACAGTAAAAGCTACAGAAGTAGCTGAGCTCTACTATAGAGAAATAGTCCGTTTACACAGATTGCCAGAATCGATAGTCTCTGACAGGGACTCTAAGTTTACTTCCAAATTTTGGAAAGAATTACACTGTATTACTGGTGGAAAACTATTAATGTCAACTGCATTCCATCCTCAAATGGATGGTGCTATGGAACGTTCAATATGTTCAATTAATCAGGCACTCCGCGTCTTTGTAAACGATAATCAAACCGATTGAAATGACAAGTTGCCATCCATAGAGTTTGTGTTTAACTCTACAGTAAATAGCTCGTCGAGCTTTGTGCCTTTCCAGTTGAATAGCAGCTGGATGCCAACTATGTTAAATAATCCTATACTGGATATGCCCTACAAAGGTGTTAAGCAATTCACTGAACAAGCGATACAAAACCTTGAGGCAGCTCACGATGCTATAATAGCTAGCCGCATAACTCAAACATATCATGCTAACGCAAATAGGAGAGACGATCCTATCATCCCTATAGGCGGTAAAGCCTACATTTCAACTAAGAACTTAAACTTGCTGAAAGGCAGGGTCAGAAAGTTATTGCCCAAATTCATTGGGCCATATAAGGTGCTTAACAGCCACCCTACAAAATCTACCTATACGATAGAATTACCGGAAGAACTCTGTATACGACACGTCCACCCGACGTTCCATGTGAGCCTGTTAAGGCCCCATCAACCTAATCATGATGACTTATTCCCTAAGAGGGAGGCTGACGTGTTTTACGACTTTGGCGCAGACCCGGACCATGAATGGGTTGTAGATGAGATAATTGGCCATAAATGGTCCCCCAAATTATCATTTAAGATCAAATGGGCCTATGGTGATTACACCTGGGAACCCTTGGCTGCAGTGGCTGAGCTATCGGCTCTTGACTGCTATCTTGAACTCCACGGAGTATCTACACCACGGGAGTTACCCCGGAGCAAACACACTGAAAGCGTGACAAGTCGCGACTGAGCGAATACCAAATACGGCAGTGTGGCAATTGCCTACCAGATATGGCAATGTGGCAAATACCCACCAAACACCATAGTGTGGCATTCAAGCTCCGATGCCCATATGGAAACTGTTTGGGTCATGCTCATTTTTTTTCATTCTCAGCACTGCCGCACTGCTTGCCGCTGCACAAACAGTACCTAGGACCCCAGAATCGTCACATCTTCGCAACAAGTATTATTTGTTTTGTATAAGGAGTGTTTACTGTCTTTTTCGGAACAGTTGGCGGAATGCGAAAATAGAAAAATAAGTTCATCAGAAAATAAAACAACAATATCTCACTAAATAATGGCCGGAACATCAAAAGCAGGGCCGGAATAGGATTGGGCTGTCGAGGAGAGCAGGACTGTGGTGGACTGGGTGTAAATAATGCGTGTTTCAAATTCTCAAATTTCGGCATAAAACACAGTTATTGTTATTCTACTAGTAATCTCAGCACATATGAGTCAGTTTTTGCTGACATTCCATAAGAGCCCTACACAGAATGGTAAACTAAAGAACTTTGGATGGACAGAGCACAGTATGTGAGTATCAAGCTACCCTGAGTCATGAGCATCAATGCCGAAATTTGAATTTGAAAACCTGCATTATTTACACCCGGTCAACCACAGTCCTGCTCTCCTCGACAGCCCAATCCTATTCCGGCCCTCCTTTTGACGTTCCGGCCATTATTCAGTGAGATATTGTTGTTTTATTTTCTGATGAACTTATTTTTCTATTTTCGCACTCCACCAACTGTCAGTAAAACTCAGGGAGACATGAAGACTTCGAACATTTTACTTGTTGGCTACTACGTATGAAGGTATACTATGCTGCTTCAAAATATCTCATCCCCTCGATCGTCCATGAACTCAGCCAGTGGGTGGCTTGAGTGTCAGCGCTATGCCCAAAAGGACCAGAGTTTCCATACCTTCATCTTCATCACTGAACTGAACATCATGCTCTGGCTCCGAGTCATCTTACAGTCACAAACAGAGTCAGAGATTCACCTATTAGAAAGACCAGACAGCTGTAACATACCTCCGTATTCCACAACTTGAAGGGAGGGAATCCCATTTGCTCCGAATTCGCACTCCTGCAGCTGAGAGAATGGTAGCCTGGACACAAGAGGCTTGTCATTGAGCCCTCCTGAACCATCCTGGGAGATAGAGTCGAGATCAATAGGGTTGAACACAACTGTGTCTCGAAGGTTATTGTAAATATCCCAAAAGAAATCAAAGTTCACTTCAGGGGATCCTATCTGAGCATAAGCAGAAGAGATGTGTGCAGCACAGTCACGAGGGACGAGATCAAAAATTGGATCATCAGGTGGCGCCCACTTAGCTTCGACCTCATCCAATACGTGCCCAGGGACATTAATCTGTCCCACCCACATGATTAACAGATGACAGATTATGACATTGTGAATATACCTTAAAGTCCAGGGCACTTGGCATCAATTTGTGGTGATTTGCCCTATGATGTGTTGTGTTATGATTGTACACATATGAATCTGCTTCCCTCTGCAACCACGGGATAGCGAGCCACCGGAAAATGAGACTACACAACAAGTAAGCAGCTGGACAAAACAGCTTCAGGAAGAAAAACAACTTACTTGTTGCTCACATTAACAGTGTCATACCATTGGTTGGTTAGTCCCTTCTGTATAAATCTTCAAAGCCAGGGGCCCACGTAGCATGGAATCACCACCAAAAATAATAATTGTACCATATAATTTTTTTGTTTGCATAAATAATGTACATGGCACACTAATACTATTCTGTGTTAGGTACAGTCACGCTGGATGTGACGATTCTGGGGTCCTAGGTACTGTTTGTGCAGTGGCAAGCAGTGTGGCAGTGCTGAGAATGAAAAAAACGAGCACGACCCAAACGGTTTCCATATGCCCATGGGTATAAATGGTCGATTATAGCTCTGCTATAATCTTCCTCACCTAGTATCCACATGTCCTACTGAAGCCCCCACCGATCACCCAGTTGTGGATCGAGTTCACAGTCCTGATCCCGCTCACACGGTAAAGAAAAAGGCTTACCAGCCAAAGTCTCCGGTCCCTCGGGACATCATTCACGCTCTTCGCGTCATAGATGCGAGGAAACCCCCACGATCGCGAGCTTAACCGCTCGTGTCCTACCTCCGATGGAGATGGACCCTACGCTGCACACACTAGTGCACCCCAAACGATGCAATCTGTGCATCAATTATGTCACCCACCTGGTGGCACAACACAATAATGGGGCTACCGAAGCCCTGTATGAAAAGCAACATGCCTATTGGCACAAACAACTTCACCAATCGGTGTGGGAACAAGGCTATGATTGTGGCCGTGCTGACACACACAAAGATAATGTGCAATTGCGCAACCAAATCGATGACTTTTATGATGAAGAGCGAAGGCTCAAAGACAAAATAGCCAGTTTGGAAAAACAACTATCGGCTCAGGCCAACCCGTGCCCTCACAGGCTCAAAGTGAAACTCAGCCCTTGTTGCAAGCTCGCATTGAGATCCAACCTCCTACCCCAACCAAGGGTAAATCAAGGGACTACACCCAGTCCGGCCCTTCTGTGCCCATACCACCTGTGACTTATCCTCGCATTGATGATGAACCCTACGAGGGTATGACCATCGACCAACTGTACTCTTTAGAGTACGACGCGGCCATTACCTGCTCTATGGAGCAATCCCAACCCGGACCACTACCGGTTGTCATGCAGCCTATGGATGGGCCATCCTACGCTCAGACTGTGAATCTTGCTCAATTCGTACTCCCTCCTAAGCCGGCTGTCCCTGTTAGGGAAACGAAACCCTTGCCTAGTGGCAAAATTAGCTCCTTCAAAGTGAAGGTAAAGCCATCATCGGTCATTGGACCACCCATACCTATGAGGCTATTCCAAAATGGCCTACCTGTAGCCTTAGGAGCCGGCGGTCACCCGTCATTATACCCCGACTCCTTGTGGAGAAACATTAAAGGCCCGGAGTTCTTTCCCACAAAGAAAGGCTCTTCAGCCCAACCTCCAGCCATCGGCCCTGCTCACCCCTCTTTCAGGGTGCTTGCCGAAGAGGCATATAAAATTCTGTTTGACCAACAGTCACTCACTCAACGAGCACTAATAACCCTGGCATTGCAAGCCAAGGTGCTACCATCTGCGGGCCAACAAGCCCAATATCCAGTCGATAAGCTAGTCATCAACCATAACAACATACCTAAGGCAATTCGTCATGATGACAAAAACCGATATCGATCGGATGACCTAGTGGTGTGGCAATTCCTTCGGGATGGCACGCCCGCTGGATCTGCTTGCAGAGCATTCAAGCTTAAAGCTCTTGAAATACTTGGCAATGGCCAATATTTGGGCTTGGTCACCCCAAACACCGTTCCCCGATTCTGGGAAGCTCGTCACTTCCCCAACAATAAACCTTTCGATGAAGCCGTCATCACCACCCACTATTACCAATGCGGGTTAGACACTACTGTCTATGAGGCCATGTTCCATGGCTACACAGAACGTGCCATCCTTGTGCGTGCCGAAACTGGCAGACCCACATCACCTGTGGATTCTACCACTGCCATCCCTGCCTCATCGGCATCTGCTACCGGCCCTATGGCATCGCTAGCCTCCATGTTAGCACCACCCCCGGCTTGCATCGAGAAACGGCACACTGAGCCAATTAAAAAATATGGCAAACAGCCTAAACGTGGCGTCAAACCTATAACAGCAAAATATATTTGCGCCATTGCATCTATCGAGGAGCTTAATGCCCTCTCTGTCTTCCAAGACAACAAACCCATTGAGGAGATCCTCGACAACGCATATATGATATACGCCAAAGAAGGCGACCAAGACTTGGCAGACGAGCTTCTACCAGAGCCTCGTAACAGGCGCATCGAGCCTATGCCCGAGCCTCCAGAACATGTCGTCAATCCCGACACCCTCATGGGCCCATGCTAATTTAGCATATTACTTCCTCTTAAAGGGGGGAAGAGTGTAAGGAATCTATGATTCCTTGTTACTTTCATTAATCTCCTTATCCTCTTATTATTTCATTATTTTATTATTTTATTGTCATTATTTACCGCGGACACGTGTGCCACAATATACACACGTACAAACAACTGTATAGTATGCCGTCTGTGTCGCACAATAACCACATACTTAACTACTACAACCCTCATAAACAGCACATACATTCATTACCCAAATATATTGATTTGGATCTGTGAATAGTGCACAGTGAGTACACAGTATTTAACTATCTCATTCCCACTTTTACTAGGGCTTTAACTAGCCCTACACAAGTTTATAGAAGATCTGCAAACTCATGGATTGATGTTTATACTAGTGTTCCCAAAGTTCAGTTTGGTCTGGTTTTGGCCCTTTTTTTTGGAACCCCAAACCAAACTTTGGAGTTTGGTTCAGCCAAAGTTCAAACCAAACCTTGGAGTTTGGCTCCAAAGCAGTTTGGTTCAGGTTTCAAACCTGAACTCTTACCATATATAGTAATTGGTTTGGTTCCCAAGGGGTTTTTGGCTGAACCAAACTCAGAGTTCAGTTTGAGTTCGCCAAAATCCCAAACCAAACCCAAACTTTGGAGTTTGGTTTGGGTTTGAACTGAGTTTCAACAGTTTCAAACTGAACTTTGGGAACACTAGTTTGTACCACTTATTCTTGGAAGTGATAAAACTACGGTTTCTGTTGCAACCGGCAGCACATCTTACTATCCATTATATGCTGCCATTGGCAACACACACAATGGTCTATGCTGCGCTCACCGAAACATGCTTGTCCTTATTGGTTTTCTGACCATTCCACATGGTAGGTGGTAGCTTAGTAAGAGGCCCACCACCAATTAATGTGTGCTCGCAGTTCCGAGAGAGGAGGTTGACACAGAAGCTTACCGCAATTTTAAATGTCAACTTTTTCATACACCTGTTGCAACAATTCTCAGTCTGCTCAAACCTGCCATGACAACACCAGAAGTCATCTATTGCTATGATGGGCACTTCCGACATGCAATCTATGGTGTCGGTCCATATATTGCTGACTACCAAGAACAAGTGACGGTCACCTGTATTGTGCAGGGTTGGTGTGGCAAGTATGCAACACTTATATACTGCTGACATCGCCTAGTGTTGGGGAAGTTTGGTTTGGTTTGGTTTGAGCCAATTTTGGCCAAACTGCAAACCGAATGGTTTGGTTTCAGCCAAAATTTCCCAAACCTAAACCAAACCGATCCCAAACCGTGTCAGGGCGACACCAAATACAACAAAGTACTGGTTATCCTGTAAAGATACAAGACCAGAGGATGAAGTGAAAGGTTAGAGGAGGAGGATAAGAGGGAAGAGAGAGGAGAGAGGTCGCCAGAAAGCCATCTTAGAAGGAAGCCCCATAGATATGGTGGTAATCCTGAGATAACAGACTGGAAAGTCTGTTACTCATTTATTTCAATATATATACTAAATGGTACAGGTGGCTGTGTATTACTACATTGGGATGTAAATTGGATGCGCTAGGCTTGCAGGCAATCATCAGGTGATAATGTGCATAGCACAAGAGAGAAAGGAAATATGAAGAAAGGAATATACTAAATAAAGATGATCATCGGGCATGAGGTTGGTGCATGTTTGTGGACCGGGATAGCGGGATAGCCTTGTGATCGAAAGGCTATGGGCAAGGCTATGGGCAAGGCTATGGACCGAAATAATGATTGGCGGCTGTCAGGTTTATCTGGTGATCAATCGATAGAAGTGTGATCGATCGTTTGTGGGTCCAGAATCCGGAAGCGAGTTGGGAATGGTGTGCCTTGTCATCATTAGTCCAAATGGGGATTAGAATCAAAACCCGATCGGTTGCAGATGGAAATAGATTGGTGGAGTTCCCATGTGGCAGGCCGAGTCCGGAGCGGAATGCAGTTGTTGTACCTTGTGATCAAAGAAGATATAATAAAAGAATTGGTGGGAATGTCCATGTGGCAATTTTTTAAAGGTTGTATAAATGTCCGAAATAGGATGAAAGAATGTTCGAAAAAGGAAACTAGATAGGGGTAAAAGTCACGTCATGACAAACCATTTGGTTCGGTTTAAACTCGGTTTAAACCATTTAAAACCACTTAAGAAATCTTAACAATTAAATGGTTTGGTTTGGTTTACACTCAGTTTAGACCAAGTTTAAACCAAACCAAACTGTTTAATGCAGTTTGGGGTTGTGTTGAACTTGGAGTTTTAAAGTATACTTGGATATCTGGTAGACAAACTGAATTTTAAACCAAACCAAACTGTTTAAAGTGGTTTGCAATCACATTAAACTTGGAGTTTGGAAGTCTACTTGTCTTGGGATGTCTTAAATAGTGTGACAACAGTTTAAACTGAGTTTAAAACCAAGTTTGAAACAAGTTTGAAGTCTTGTTGTTAGTGTATTGTGTTATTTTTGTCATATTACAGGCTAGTTAGATCTTTCAAGAAGAATATTTTTCTGGCAGTTTGGTTTGGTTTAAACTGAGTTTGAGATGGTTTGGGAATTTTCAAAATGGCCAAACCAGAAACCAAACCATTTGGGCTGATATACATGAACTTCTCGCCCCCAACCTGCTCCATCAACTGATTAAGGGTGTTTTTAAAGACCATCTTGTGGATTGGGTCCAGGAATACATTCTGGCAACTCATGGAAAGAAGTGTGGATATGAGATATTAGATGATATTGATCACCGGTAAGTCTTCCATCTGTAGCAGAGCTTCTGACTCATGATGATATAGTATTGCAAGTGCTTCGTCCTTCTCAAATCTTTGTTGATTTCCTGAAGGACGTGGGTTCACACAGTGGACGGGGGATGACTCAAAAGTGCTCATAATGGTAAGATGCATCATGTTATTTATTAGTTGTTCCTAACAATGTCATGCTGTAGGTGTATGTTCCTGCTATTGAAGGCTATGTCCCCACTGAAATGGTCCATTGCATCCAGGCTTTCCTGGAATTCTGTTACATCGCTCGACAAGATGTTCACGATGAAAAATCACTCAATCAATTAAGTGATGTAATTTCTTGTTTTCATCATTACCATGAAATCTTTGTTGAAACTGGTGTTCGCCCTGGCTTTAACCTCCCTCACCAACATTCTATGGTTCATTACCTGTCTCTAACCCGAGCATTTGGTGGACCCAATGGTCTATGCTCATCTATTACTGAATCGAAGCATATAAAGGCAATCAAAGAACCTTGGTGTCAATCTAGCTGCTATAACGCTCTGGGACAGATGTTACTTACCAACCAATGTCTCGACAAGTTGGCAGCTCTTTGTGTCGACTTCACACAATGTGGGATGCTCAATGGTACTTGTTATACAGAACATCTCAAAGGGCTAGGTATGGTACAAGGTATAGATTATCTTCTTAATTATCTTCTTAACAGTAGAAATATATCTGACTGACAATGTTCCACAGAGGATGATGGTGTCCTGGGGGACACCAATTTCCCCCATGTCCATGAACCACAACAACTTGATGAAGAAGACGATGATGAGGTAGATGGTCCTATGGTCTCTTCTTATGTTGATTTAGCACAAACTGTCAGTAGGTGATCTATTCTTCCTCGACTTGTGATGGTATTAATATATATATAGTTTGAACCCGGAATGTTCATGTTCTTGCCACTGAACTTTGGTTGCCTCAAATTCCCATGCTGCTGTCTCGGTTTCTTTATGACCAACTCCATCCTGACAACATTCTCTCCTCATCTAATGTCCCCCTCAGAGCATGCCCATCATATACTGGCAAGATACGAGTTCACAACTCTGCTGTTGTGACCTTTCATGCTCCTAGTGACACTAGCAGGATTGGTGGTATGCATCGTGAATATATCAGGGCTGTGCCATCCTGGCGGAAGGGTCTTGCTTGCTATGACTGTGTCTTTCTTAACAGGGATGCATGTTTACCTGGGATGAAGGGGATGGACATTGTTTGTGTTCTCTTGTTTTTCTCTTTTGACTTCTCTGGTACCACATATTCTTGTGCGTTAGTTCACTGGTTTACAGTGACTGGTGATGGACCGGATGAGGAGACAGGCATGTGGATTGTGGAGCCTGAGGTGAGCCAAGATAGTTTGCCAGTTATTTCAATTATTCATCTTGATTGTGTTATTTGTGCTGCTCATCTGATGGGTGTTTTTGGGAATACTGCTATTCCAAAAACATTACAATTTACCCAATCTCTTGACTCTTTCAAAAAAAATTATGCAAACAGGTTCATTGACCATCATGCTTTCAAATTAATATGATTACTTCTTTGACTCAAATGGAAAATTAAATGTGATGTCAAAAAGATTCAACAACCATGCTAGGGAAAGCTAGTGATGAGGATGCAACTGGATCACAGTCACATTCAGATTTATAGTGGTGGAAAGATTGGTGGTAAAGGTACATCTTCCTGTTTTCCTCTTTATTGGCTACCCCTTCCTTGGCTCCACCTCTCTCAGCTCCTCCTCCACCGTTTCCCTCTCCCCTGTGTGTCCCAGTCTCCCAGTTTGTCTGGGTATGTCCTGTGCCAGTTGAACACTCCAAATTTTCAAGATAGAAACAAAACAAGGGGTCGAGTTCTAACATACCAATGAAGATATCATCGTTGGAACTGGGTTTCGGATACTACTATTGGGATAATCACAGAATCCTCAGTATACCACTGGACTATTGGTGAATCAACCTTCTGACCTTAGACATATTCTGTTGCTCTTGGCTCCCCCTCCCTGTTTCCTTCTCCCCTGTGTGTTCCGGTCTCCTGTTTTTTCCAGGTAGGTCTGATGCCAGTTGAACACTCCAAATTTCAACATAGAAACTGCTCCTCCCTCAGCTCTCCCTCCCCCATTTCCCTCTCTCCTATGTCTCCCGGTCTCCCAGTTTGTCCAGGTAGGTCTGGTACCAGTTGAACACTCCAAATTTCCACATAGAAACAAAAAAAAGTTGTAGGTTAATAATAAAGATATCATCTTTGGGAACTAGGTTTCAGATAGTGTTGTTCTGGCTGGCTAAGCTGCATGTTGGCCACAATAGCTGCAGCTTTATCTTTTTTTCCTTAGCCACAGCTGGTGTCACACCTGAAACTGGGTTTCAGTCATATTCCATAGAATATACCACCAACAATATCTCCTATTACACAAAACAAGTTATACATATTCTATCACCAAGCCACATGCCATATTATGTATTATATGACAAGAATCTACAAGGACAGACACAAGAATCACATCTGAAACTGGGCCTCAGTTACCATCAATATTATCCACACAAGTTACAGATATTCTACCACCATATTCCTTATTTTACAGCACAAATTACAGATAATCTACTACCTTGTCACATGACATAGGGGCAGGCACTCCCTTAATCAGGATGTAGTATACAACACCAGACAAGACTCTACAAGGACAAATACATAAATCCATTGTCTTACATATATGACAAGAGCTGACTGCAATGGGAATTCTTATTGTTCTTTCACCATTGTTCTTAATTATTTTTATCTTCCACCATTGTTCAATGACCATTGTTCTATTGTATGTATATATATGGACACCCTTATTGTTCTCACCCATTGTTCTGAATGATGGGACAAAACACCATTGTTCTTTCCCATTGTTCTATCTTTCCCATTGTTCTCAAATGGTATAAAAGGAGCTCAAAATGTGCATTACAATCCAGGCTACCCTCCATCTTCAGTAGAGTATTTGTGAAACTCAGTCGTGATACACATCATCAGTTACTCATTATCATTAACTACACGTTGTAGTATCATTCATTGTCTAATCCACGAAGGATAGACCAGTTACTTAGTATTATCATTGACTACACGTTGTAGTATTATTCATTCATTGTCTAATCCACGAATGATAAGACCTCAGTTGCTCATTATCATCATTAACTACACTGTCATAGTATCATTCTCAAAGTCTAATCCACGAAAGATAGACCTCAGCTGCTCATCCTCTGAAGTAATGAATACTTCATATCATTAAGTATTGACATTTATTCATTCAGGTTCCACAGAGAACTCATATATTCAATAACTCATTTCAGGTTCCACAGAGAACACACTCATTCAGTAATTCATTCCAGGTTTCACAGCAAACACACTCATTTAGATAATCAGTCCAAGTTCCACGGAGAACATACTCATTCAATAACTCATTCTAGGTTCCATGGTGAACACAATCATTTAGTGAATCAGTCCAAGTTCCACGGTGAACACACTCATTCATATGACATTCTAGCATCATTATCAGCACACCACTTGGAGACTTGTATTGGTTATATTTTCTCCAAACAAACTGCTCGATCAAAGATAAATGAACTAGCACATCTAGACACAATTAAACAATTGTGTGACACCAGCAGTCATACATAGCTGGGAGTCAGCTTGGCTAGTCTATCAGTGGGTATAAGATATATATATATACTATAAACAAGGAGTACCACTAGGAGCCAGCATTTTGCTAGCTCTCCTGGCAAGTAGTGTATTGTAAATAAATAAATAAACTTACATGTGAGAGGGTGGGTGTGGGTGTGTAGTCAAGAGGCCAGGGGCATAGTAGTCAGGGTGTAGTTGGTGGTGGTGGTCAAGTTGGTGGAGGTGGAGGTGGCAGGTGGTGACTGAGCCCTCTTGTTTGTATATGAGAGGGTGGGAGTGGCAGTGGGTGAGGAGGGGTGACTGGCCCTCTCATCGTTTGCAAGAGAGCGGAGCAGGTGGGTGTGGCCAGTGATGTTTGCAAGAGGGCAGAGGAGGTGGGCATGGCTGGTGATGTGGCTGTTCTTGTGTTTGCAAGACAGTGTAGGTGCTAGTGGTGGTGGCCGACAATAATGTGGCCTCTCACATTCATATGTGAGAGGCCGGTAGGGGAGGTGAGTGAGGTGCCAGTCTTGTATTTGATGCAAGATAGCATGGGTGGTGGGGGTAAATGGTGGTGGGGAATGTGGCCACATGATGTTCAAGTTGGTGATGTGGGGGCAAGGTAGGTGTCTGGGGGTTGAATGTGACCATCTTGTGTTCAACCTCCATTATTACTCTATAAGATCAATATATATTGTTATTACTATCCATTTATATAGTAATAAATATTGTGACTTACCTTGATCGCCCGTGGTTACCGCTTTCTCAAACGGTTGGTGGTGTTTTGAGGTGGGCAGCTGAGTTCAAACTTGGTGGCTGAGGCTGAGTGTGCATGAAAACAAACACACCTGTGGGCTGAACAAATTGCAAAACTCACCTGGCAGCCTGGAAAACTGCACATCAACTAATATTATAAGTAAAATAGTATGTACTGTATGTACTGGTTTGGCTACCAGCTGCCGGCTGTACCTACAAGATCAGCCGCAGCCGCAGTCAGTGTCTAGCTACCAGCCAGCCAGTGACCAACTGGCTTATTTTCAGCTTGACTGCCAGCTTCAAGCCAGCTAGCAGCCTGAGCCAGACCAACACTAGTTTTGGATACTACTACAATCACAGAATCCTCAGTATACCACTGGACTACTATACTATTTCGCTTATTTCACCAGGCCTTGTGATACATGACATGTCCAGTCATATGATCATTCCACCAGAACTGGGTATGACATGTGATAGGGCAGAAATTTTGCCTCAAGTCTTGACCAGCTTGCCCACTAAGAAAATTGTAGTATATACTGAAATAGGAAATGATTTGTCACATGCCAATTTTCCTAATGATGTGTGATATGTGTGACATTTTGCAGAAGTCGCATGTCACATGAACAGCAAAATGACTGAAATGGTACACTATTGGTGAATTATTCTCCCAACCTTAGAAATATTCTGTCACCCTTGTCACCCCCTTCCTTATCTTACCTTGTCTCACCATCCCCCTTCCCCCCATCTTCCCCTCCCCTCATCTCATCTTCCATCCCCTCTCCCCCTCCCCTCATCTCATCTTCCATCCCCCCTCCCCCCTCCCCTCATCTTCCCCTCCCCCTTTCCCCCTCCTCATCTTCTCCTCCCTCCCTTTCCCTCACCCCTCACCCCTCCCCATCTCCCTCTCCTCAGCTGGCAGGCCCTCCCCTCCAAGTTGTGTCTTAGTTATGTCTTAGTCTCTTGAACCGTCTTGATTGTCTTCAGCCGTCTTAGCCAATAAAATTAAGACAGCTGAGACAGAATTAAGACCAGTAAGTAGATCCTTGTTTTCCTGATGTGTAGGACAACTTCTCAGCAAGGTAATGCATATGCATTTCGCTTAGGTATCAGTGTATCTATGTGTACGTTTATACTACGAGGGGTGAATGAATGAGCCTACAAGGAAAAGGGTAAATGTTGCGTATGCAAAGGATAAACTGAAACAGGTTAAATATAAAGTAAGTGGAGCGGATACGATGTTAAAATAAGCATTGCGGGGGGATTGCCTTTCGATCACGATCGCAATGGAGTCATTGTGATCCATCTGGGAATACCTTTATTCCAACACACTTTCGAACGACACCAACTCGGATAGATAGAGTTGGTGTCATTCGATGTCCGTGACTCCGCTTCACGTCGATTTTGACTGGGAAGCTTGAAGCCCTGTGACGACATTGGGCAGTGGCTGTAGCAGCACTCTAAGACAGCCTTCAGCCAACAACATTTCCCGGCCAACGTTGACAGAGCGTCTGAGTCCTAATGTTGCCTCGGCCATGGCTCAGGGTTGAGTCAGAATGCATGGTCTCACGATAAAATATATTGATACAATGTTAGTCTAAAAATATTAACACAGCGCCGTGCTCATGCTGTGGCAACCTGTGACCACTGGACCCGCCCAGAACGTTCGGTCATAACTGGGGGTGTATTATTTCAAGTCGTACCAATAGAATTAACTAATAAGTAATGCAGTAGTCCATGCCGCGTTGAAGTCCAGAGCAGGGGCCACGACCGGCGTAGTTTATCCATCCAAAAAAGAATAAAAAAATCGACAACTGACAAGGCACCCTCACAGACTATTCTGTCCTAGAACCGATCGAAAAATCTGCAGAGCAGCTTGTGGTTGGTCCTTTGGGACCATGTCTATTGACGGAGGGTACATAAGCATTTAATCAAACCTCGGAAACGGAAAGGAACTCACGACCAGAATCGTTGATCTGCGCAGCAAAAGGGAACGAACAATCAGATACCTGGATGATACATGCGTTCGCGCAAGAGTAAAAGACTTACCTCGATATACGTCAGTTTTCTTGAGAAATACCAAATCAGGATCAGGATCACGATCGAGACATGAAAATACACGACACCCACCGCTCAGAGTGGAAAACACCCTTCTGTATACCACCAACCACAAGAGGCGTGCTAGGTGGGCTTTGAAATCCCTAAAACATTGAGTATCAGCAATGCGCTCGTGGAGACAACAAAACGCAAAATGCACCTGAGTTCCACTCCACGTCAAATTTTGGATCGTGATCCGGTCTGCAAGCGAAAAGAGAACACCGTCCTCTAGACCATGCACTAATGTGATTCCACGAGGAAGGGTGGTTAATAATTTCGGGAATAGCGTTTCTGTGTACGGGGACAGATCGTTCTGGGATAGAGGAAGTTTGTCAATAGTGGGCTCAGATTGGGGTTGTATATATAACCTACATTGTCGATGAATACGGGGTTCTGTGCAATGCGGTCAGCAGTAGCCGTAGATGAATTAACGTGCAGCTTACGCTAGCGCAGTCACTCCAGTTGCCAAATCCAGGGACATGGAGGGCTGATTGGACATCTGCACGCTGTTGAGTGTTTGATGAGCAAGCATGTAACCATTAGTTATTCGACTTACGGAGAAATAGTCTCCCATGGGGTCGACGGGAGTAGGACACTTATCGGTGACCCTGTCTGCTCGTGTACATACATTAGAACGTGACCATCAACGTTCGCCTTGCACGTACTCACCAATATTGAAACAAGGATTGGCATCCATTGCTATATCGACAGTTGTAAGCAACAACAACAAAAAGACCACAATAACGCATACATTGGTTAAAAAATGGGCCGAAGAGTTCGCAACCGTCGGTAACAATATCCTGATTGTTATTTGGAAGGTCGATCTTGCCTTTGGGAGGGTATGCGAGTTGATCTATCACGTGTTGGTATCTACGAACAACAGTCAAACTAAGGCATAGAATAACGGAATGTCCCGGTACGTACCCACAAGCCACAGAAGTGTTTTGAAATGATGCAACTTGAGTGTTGGAGAAGCCCAGGGCGGATTGGTACTGAGATACGAAATTGGCAACGGGTATTTCTTCATTAAGGGTACTATGACACCAAGATGAGGAAACCTACAATGCGGCCGAAAGAATTTTACTCACAAACTTGAGTAGGTGCCATCGTTGATGAGCAAACCTTGAAGAGAGAGAGGTAAGGCTTTCTTCTCAGCTGCGCTCGCGCCAATAATGCGCATCGCAATATACGGGATATAGAAGCCTGGTTTAGCAGTCAATGTGATATCAACATGCAATGACTACGTGCATGCTTGCCGGCGTAACTCTCTCCCGTGAAAAACAGTCTCTTAGGCACAAGCTCAGGGAAGACCGTATAAAACTGTTGTCTAAACCGGTGGGCATTAGAGGAAAATCCCAAGGCAGAAGAACGTGCAAGGCTCACAAGAACCCGTAGAATTCGTCTGAGAGCTCTTGTTCGTTGTGAATATCAGGCGTCCCTAAGCTGAATCCAGTTCCAACGGGCTATCCGATACGTATGTGAGAAAACAACTCTGGAAAACAGAAGAGTGTGGCTTTTTACCTGCTCTATCCATAGCTAAACGAATAAGATTCAGCTCATCAAGAATTGACGATGAAAACAAAAGGCGGGTACCATATCCGAAGCGGTTGTCCACGAGAATGGGTTGGCCTTGGGCGCAGATGCGCCTGGTTGGAATGATATAGGTCCATTTTCCTGGAGACGTAAAGTTGGAATGCATGAAGAAAAAGAAAAGTCGAACCATACCTG
This sequence comes from Hygrophorus pudorinus, assembly GCA_003314045.1. Lineage (NCBI taxonomy): Eukaryota > Fungi > Basidiomycota > Agaricomycetes > Agaricales > Hygrophoraceae > Hygrophorus > Hygrophorus pudorinus. The sequence continues at coordinate 17,690 of QLPF01000071.1, forward strand.
TAAGAAACCACCGAGGGAACTACAGCCTGGGCCACCATTCAACCAGACAGTTAGGGTATCGCTGGGCCCGCTCTTGCTCGTGGGCCAGTACCAAAAGAATAATTGCTGATGTTCCAAGACAATCAGTTTGCGAAAGGGCAGATGTGTCAGACATTGGACTGACGCGCGGCTCGCCAGCTTTCCCAGAAATAGGTAAACGGCCTGCCCACGAAGTTTGAAGAGGGAAAGTTACGAGAGGGAGTTGTGAGGAATTTACAGCGAATTTTGCGGCTTGCGGATTTGAAAAGAAGGTGGCTGCGCGTGGAGGTGTTCGATTGTATGAATTTCTGCGAAGACGTCCGACGGGGGACGTAGCCGTTGCAGAGTGGACAAGGAGAACGAGAGCCAAGAGGATAAGGTGTACCGAGAGCATTGACATTGCGGGGGTTGTTGGATATGCATAGTCAGCGTGAAGTATTTAGGGTGAGTAGACAATAAGAACGCTTGTCGCGGTCGTGGTCGCTGTGGTGGTCGATGTCGACGGTCAAGACAAAAAGACGAGTTCATGTGACTTTGCAGCCAATTGTCTGCAGAGCCGTAATACGTTATCCCCTTTAGCCCTGTCAGTGACTGTCATGGGCAAGAAAACTAAAGACCAGATCCCAAACGCCAACAGCGTCGCGAACAGAGACATAATCCAGCGTCTCAACTTCCTCTACCAAGCAAGCGCATATCTAGACACCCTGCCAACGCCGACCACGACGAGGAACAATTCTGAGCAGCCATCCGTCACCGCGAAGGATTTGTCCAGGAGCTATATCCGCTCTATGAAAGTCGTCGGCCAGAAAACGACCGTCAAGATGTTAGTCCACCTCCTTCAGCTCGAATAATATTGATCACATCCATAGGGATCCCACTGTGAAACGCACGCTCTGCAGAGGGTGTGATGCTGTCTTACTACCAGGCACCACAGCGTCCGTTCGTGTTAAACGTGAGTCAATCGTCGCACCTGGTTGTCTTTGCGCACTGATCGCCCACTGAATCTAGCGTCCTCATCGCACGGACACGCAGTGGCATATGCGTGTCTGGCATGCAAGACCTCACGTCGTATTCCGGCGCCACCCAATCTTCATCTTGATCCAGAATCATTCGTCGATGAACCCGTTACCGTCGAGTTCCCGCTGCAGGGTAACAACAAGAGGAAACGAAAGAAAGCACCTCCTGTTCCACGCCTCCTTCCCCTCTTTGCACGCCCTGTTGGACACGTCGTTTTTCGCGGAAATGAGAAATTGGACGATGAAAGCACGTAGAGTGCATGATCTCAAAGTGCAAGTCAATTGGATTGTCAGTCTTTCGTATCGACGATTCACACATCAGCCAAAATCTGCACCAAGATGTCCTTCACCGTACTCCTCTCCCACTCCCGCTCTTCCCCTTCCCACCTCCCAACAGCCCCAAATACTGCACCCCCCAATACCTCATCATCTGGCCCGTCCCTCACCCTCACCCGATGCGAAATCACCCTCGGCACGATCCGCGCAACGTCCGCCTCCGACGCGTCCAGCACGCTGATCTCCGACTCGTCCAGCCCAAGCCCAAACCACCCGTGACTCCCCGTCTCGGCCTCGCTCGTCTCGCTCGCTCCCCCATCGTCCACCAGCGGCACGGTAACCTCTCCGCCCACGCCGAGCACGCTCGCGGCAGCGATGAGGGTATCGGTGTCCGTTCGGGCGAGCGAGCCGAGTAGGGTCCCGTCGAGTTGCGGGTGGTGCCGTGCGGCAGAGAAGAGGTCCGAGGTGTATAGCGAGAGGCCGGGTGCGATGTGGACGCGTTTGTAGTATGCACGGAGGGTGTGAAGGAGGGCTGGTATGAAGATGGGGAGCGTGCCGGGGGGAGAGATGGGTGAGGAGGCGGATGTCGGGGGGCGGATGTTGGACGCGGAAGAATTATTGAATGACAACGATGACGATTGAAGAGCATGTCGGGTGGAGGGGTGGAGTGTGACAGTCGCGCTCATGGCAAATCTGTCAAGCTGTGGGTCTGAGTGAGTAATCGAAACTCGGGTGAAATAAAATGGATAATTGATTATAGATGGCAACGATGAACCAATGGCTCGGAACGGTGATTAAACACCGCTTGATAAAATGACATGACCACGCACCAAACTTTTGTGAATGGTAGGTCGTTCCCTAGGATCCCACGGGCAAACGTACACCATGATAAATCCATCAGGCAAGTTCCACACACCGTCCAAGTCTTCCCCACGTCCATTGTCTGCGGTGGACGTGCCGTCCAGGATAACCCTCCTTTCCCGTAATACTTCGACCAACGCTCTCTGTGCCGGCAATGCGGCATGTTCCAGGCCTGAAACCACCACCGCACACGGGAGGTCTACCGTTTCCGGGTCTGCTGTCGTGGGAGTGGGAGTTGGGTCGGTGTGCGGAGGTGATTTAGGTTTGAAGTTGGAGGTGGGTAGTTTCAATTTGAAGGCGGAGTCGGGGTCGAGCCCCAAACCTTCCTCCTCGCTGAGTTCGCTGGGGTACGAATACGATCGCGGAACATAGCGATGGTGTTTCCCATTCGCGGAGCGAGGAACTGAGCGGTACTTCGTGAGGAAGAGGGATTTGAGAAAAGTGTTTGTTGTGTCTGACGAGGGTCTTATTTTAACTTTATGAGTTTGGTAGTTGAATATGGATGATAATGCCTGTGAAACGAGTGTCAACGCTGTCACGAACGACGTCGGCGATCTTTACGGAATGCCTCAAGGATCAGGGTTGATATACAGAGGCCGAGAAGCCGTGAGTTGGGAGGCAAAAAGGTTATCCTCGAAGCTGATGGGCTTGAAACACGAGGACGTCGAGGCGGATATCCGTACTCACCAAAGTGGCGAACTTGACGACGAGAGCTACATCTTGTTCGGGAGACCGTAGGATCAGATGGTTGTTACCTGAAATGAGGCAAAGGAGTATAGATTGAGCGATTACCGGGTCAAGGAGCGGTATCGTCGTGCGGAATATCGATAAGAGTCGTGAAAAGAGAGGGCTAGAGCCTATGGGTGGTAAGGTCATGGTTCCAGTTCAGGCTTGCATCCCAACCCTCATGATTTACCAATGCCAGATTCAAGTTCGGTCAATTTCTACGTCGACGACGCTTCTCCCTCAATATCTTACTACCCTTTCGCTGACACTCTAGCTGCTCCAAATTTACAAGCAGGTTGGAACCCGTATTTCTCAATCTCAGGCTTTGCTACAACTCCTGGGGAGTCTGGCAATGGAACTAGCTTTCATATCACCCAACTCGACGGTGCTACTTTGAGCTTGTCTTTCAATGGTCCGTCTATCTTGCCAAATCGTCTATATATCCACCCTTAACACAACCCAACCAGGAACCGGTATACAACTCATCGGAAACGCTACCAACGCATCGTATTCTTTAACCCTCGACGGCTCTTTGACACAACCCAACTCGTCCTCACAGGCAGATAATATTCTAGCCTCCTTTCAATATCTCCCAAACGCACTCCACTCACTCTTGCTAACCACAATCACATCCTCCACCTCTTCCTTCATCGCTTTCGACAAAGCCCTTATCACAGCACCCCCTCCAAACCAAAATATCTCTATCGCGTGAGTCATAATCGGTTCGACGGGCGCTCACAAAGTATTGATCCCACTATTTCCAGCTCGACTTTCCCAATACAAGTGCTCCCTGATGATGGTATTGCCTATCTCGGAAAGTGGTCTTTCGAAAACAACTCAATCAGCACAAATACATCCTTTCATCAATCTGCAACCGCGGGCGATCGCGCCCACGTTTCATTCACCGGTACGCTTTTCCCAGCTCACCTCCGCTTTCTGCTAACGCCCTCCCAGGAACGTCCCTCCTGCTGACAGGCCTTACTTCCCCTGAATGCGGTCAGTACTCTGTAACCATCGACAACGATACCAATACTACTCAAACGCTATCCGCACGCTCCTCCTTCACCCAGCCCGATACACTCTTATTTTTCGCTAGCGGACTAGATCCCCAGACATCTCACAATATCGAAGTACGGAATGTAGATGGCAGCGTCCTGGCCTTGAAATCAGGTGGCTTCCAGGTCTTCATGCAGAGTCCTAGCAGCACTCCGACCACATCACCCCGGTGTGCCTCTTTGGATTATGTCCCACATACCACGCTAACTCTCCCCCTGCAGCCCGGGTCCCCCTAATCCTACTCCACAGCAAACCTCAGAGAACTACCCCCCCGGGACCATCGCCGCCCTCGTCCTCGGAGGCATCCTCATCGTTCTCATCTTCGCTGGCGTCCTCTTCTACTTTGTGAACCGCCGTCCCCGCAGGTTACGCAAACGGCGACAGAATAGGGAACTCAAGACAAAGCTCACGCGCGATGGCATGGTGCTGGATATCCGCAGCGACCGGGAGCAGTGGGACGATGGGGCCGTGGGTACGGCCGAGTCGGCCAGGGCAGCACTAGATGAGCATGTGGAGAAAGTGGAGGTGCATGATCTAAGCAAATTATCTCCTATAGCATTCATCGCCGGTTCTTTGAAATCGGAGGCCAAGTCCAAGAGCTCCCGCGGCTGGATGGGACATGTTATGTCGAGATCACGGAGCAGAGGCAGGCGCAAGAGCAAGGGCCGGGGCCAGGATCTGAACCAGAGCAAGAGCCCGTCTCCCAGCACCAGCTACACTATTGACCTCCAGCTCACACCCCCCAGAGTGTCTTCCCAAGTCCTCCCACGGTCGCGATCAGGCTCACAATCGACCGACCCGCTATCCCCACCATCTCTGTCTACGCTTCCCAACCTCCAACACATCCTTCCCACAACCATGGCGGACGGCACAGCCGTGTCCGAGATCCAGCCAACAATATCCACTTCCCACTACCGCTCCGAGTCCTCTTCCTCCGCCCCCTTTCTCCCCTCCAGGTCGAGTTCGCCTATGCCCCCGCCCCACCTACACCCAGCGCTCCCCGACCACGATCGAAAGGGAAGCAACCAGGCTCTCCTGCACTTCGGGCTCCCAAATTCTGGGTTACCCGATTCCGAAAACTCGAGCATTGAGTATCTCGACCCTGACCCGGCAGGCGGGGAGTACGCGGATGAGTATGAGGTTGACGGGATTAGGGGGTTGAGCCCGAGGACCAGTGAGGTGACGAAGACGCCGCCTGCGGTAGGGAGCGCCGGGCCTCTTGTCGATATCGTGGAACGAGAGGAACCGTCGTCTGAGAAATCCGAGGATCCTGATCGGGTTCGAGAAGCAATGGCGACTGAGGCTGTGCCGAAGGTGGGGCCCGTAGGGGAGAGTCCAACGGAGGATGAGTTTCTGAACATCATCGACACCAGTCCGTTCCGCGTTGACTTCGTAGAGCGCTCAAACAGGGCGAGCGGTAAGTCCGGGTCATCGCATGTCCGGTTCCAGGAGGACCTCGAGGAGTTCGGCCAGAAGACAAGGGAGCCCGTCCCACCAATAAACGTCGAGCCCAGGTTGGCACCTCAGCGATCAAGTACCAGGATCTCGTTCTTGGACTTTGGCGCGGCCTCATCCAGCTCTCTCCTGACAGAGTCCGGCTCGTCAGTGTCGCACCCCAATCCGAACGTCTCACGATGGAGCAACACCACTGCTCCCAGTACCCGTGCGAGTCTCCCAAGCGTTGGGTCACACGACCCTCACCCCACCAGCTCCACCCCCTCCTTCCCTTTCCCTGCATCGATACCGGCCCCTCAAGACCAACCCGCCGACCTATCAAACCAGACCCGCCCCCCGCGGGACAAGCCACACCCTCGACTACTCCAGCTCCCAGTTGGCCGGCATCCCCAATCAGATCTCGACGCTGCGCCGTCCCCGACTGATAGCATCTCCATGTCCGATATCCTCTTCCGGCAGAGCGTCTCCGACGACGGGTCCCGCCGCGCGAGCACAGGCTCGCGGCTCCTCCCAGCCCACTCACCCCTCCCGGGCCTACCACCCGTTGGCGAGTCCGAGTTCAGCTCCCACAGCGGCAGTCCAACCCCGGACCCCCAGGCCGTGAATGTGTCTTTGAACCCGCTGGCAAACTCGTCGTTTATCGTGCAGCGCGTCCTCGGTGTGAATATGCCGGTGCTCGGCAGTCCCATTTCGCAAGACCACGTACGGTCTGGTTCTACGAGTAATTCTGTAATAGACCCACTCCTGACAGGCCGCGATGATGGACGGTAGAAACTGATATTTTAGCCGATAGATTCTGGGACTCTGATGCTCGTTTCCTTTTAACTGTCGTTTTCGTTTTGTTTTGCAAGTTGTACCGTATCTACCTCATGGTTTCTATCGACCATCAACATGTCACTTTCCTTCATCGACCCGCCGTTAGCATTTTAGGCTGCATCGTAGTTCCCGTTGTTAGTCTTACACTGAGGGAAGTAGATACGCCATAAAAGAATGAGTTAATCAATGCGCTTTCAATGCTATAAGCATCGTATTTATGTGCTTGGTGCGAAACACACCACATTTTTTGGGAAGCATAACACTACTTTAGAAGTGTCAAAGTCATCAATGAGTCCTTTGAAACATCGCTAAAAGAGTGAGTTTTAACGCAATTTTCAGCGCGCGTTCATTATACACCGTTTTTACGTTGTCAAATTCACACCTAGAAGTATGAGAAATCCGTCATTCCGGAAACATATTGTACATGTATACAGTGTTTTTCAGTGCGCGTTCAGGTGCATTATACACCGTTTTTACGTTGTCAAATTCACACCTAGAAGTATGAGTAACTCATCATTCAGTGTGTTCTACCCGGCATTCGTTTCGTCTGTCCACTCGTGCCCATTCTCCTCGTCCATGTCGCACGTTGGTCCGTCGACTTGCGTTCGTACGAGGTGCTGGCGTCGAGGGGTCCGGGGCAGCCGATTCCTTATCCCCTTGTTCCGGACATCGACGGTTGGCTGCCGGTTATGGTGTTTTGTCCGCGCTGGCGTTTGCTGTGCCTACTTACCTGTGGCACCGACCTCCACTCGCTCTCCACGCTTTCTTTTCGACTCTCCACCCATTTCAATCCTCCTGATGTCCCTCGTTTGCGTCCATTGTCGGTCATTCGGCCGTTTTTGGCGTTGACGTGGCGCTGTGGGAT